>VXAV01012034.1:0-46907 GCA_013399715.1 Alectura lathami
TCTAAGCCTCTTCTTGCACGCCTGCAGCTGGACTGGCCAAGTCCGAATCTGTCATCTAGTCATTATTGGAGGAAGGGATCAAACTACGTTGGGGTTTCTCTTGCTGTTGGCCATGCTGCAGAGTGCCCAGCTGAGGAGAAGTTTGCCGAAGGCCTGCCTCTGTCCCCAGCAGATTTGTGTAAATAAAGCAAAACCAGCCACTGAAGAGTTGCTGTTCTGCGTTTAACGTAAGAGCTCTCTGGCTGTGCAATGGTTAAAGCAGGGCAAGGTTTGAATTCCAGGTGTGACCCAAGTGAATGCTCCCCTGCTGTAACAGCGAGAGGCTGAAAAGAGTCACAGAGACTTGAGGTGATTCCTGAGTGAGTGGCAACAATATCTTCAAGAAGGCAAGTTTGTTTTCACACCCATGCATGCCATCAGCCTTGCTTTGTTTTGAGATTTTTTTGGTCTTTTTAGGTAAAGCCACCTGAAGTCCGTGTGAGAATTCTTTTGGTTCAGGCTGCTTCACTTGAGCTCTTCTGCAGATTTCGTGTCACTGATTCTACAACATGACAAATCTCCTGTCAGCTTTTCAGCTTGTTTTCCAATGTGCTCAGTTTAAAAACACAGTAAAAGAGAGAGGTTTCCTGAGAACATCGCTGTGTGATAATAAACAGCAGCAGGGCTTTGCCATGGCTTTAGCGACAGGGCTCTTTTCAAGCGGGTTTCACTGGCACTCTCCAGCAGCGGGGAAGCCGTGTGCCTGCCGCTCCAGGATTTAGAGGGGAACGGGTTTACCCACTCATTCCCCTATCCATTACTTTCCTTCCTTGCTGTTCCCAGTCCTAACACTCCTACTCTATTACCTAATGTCCCATCTCTCTCTGTGTCCGCAACATACATTTCTCTTCCTCTTAGTCCTTTGTCCTCCAATTCTTCCTTCTCATTGGCCATGAAAGAGTCATTGCCACCTCCACCCCAAGCTCTGTTGCCCAGGCACTTTTTTCCTATTCATTTCCCAGACTTTATTTCCCACATTCTTGATCTGGGTCCTGCCCTATAATAAGACGTATTCCTTCTGCCTTCCTACCAGCAGGAGGGACGGACAAACTGACTCCTCGCTTACCCTCACCCTCTGGCCCAGAGGTGCTGCAGACAGCAGACAGCACACAGAAAGCACAGAAGACTGAGCTCTAGCATGTGTCAGCTCAGGCCGTGATTTTATGAGGATGGCACGTAGACACAAGGTGCGGTAACATACAGCATCTATGAGATTTAGGCAAGAACAGTTGCTCTGCGCGTACAGCGTGGCGTGCAGAGAAGCTGTATGATTGCATGCTCAGTGTGAATGGCGCTGTGACCATGAAATGAAACTCTTAAGGCTGAGTCACTTTATTTGTTTAGTTTGGAGAAAAGGAGGCTAAGAGGAGACCTAATTGCTCCCTGCATCTTCCTGATAAGGGGAAATGGGGAGGGAGGTGAAGTCTCTTCTTGCTGGTAATCAATGACAGGATGCACGGGAACAGCACAAAGCTGTGACAGGGCAGATTTAGGCTGGGTATTACAGAAAAATTTATTTACTGTGAGTCACACACTACAACAGGACTCCTAGCGAGTTGGCTGATGCCCCACGCCCTGAGTGTTCAGGAGGAATTTGGACAATGCCCTCAGTAGTGTGCTTTAACTCTTGGTTAGTCCTGAAGTTGTCAGGCCGTCGGGCTCAATGACCCTTTCAGCTAAACCTACCCCACCCCGCCCTCCCCTACCCCACCCTACCCTACCCTATCCTATCCCATCCTATCCTATCCTATTCCTTCTCCCTTAGCGTTGTGAGAAATTGATGGTTTTGACTGAGCATTTCCAAGGAACCAGGGACTGACGTTACTTGTTTTTCACACTGTATGGAAAATTGCAATCCAGCAGACTTGTCTGGCAAATCCATAAGCGACTGAAAGAGGAGGTGTGCAATGGAAAGCACAAGGCAGTTTTAAGAACAAGGATTTTAAATAACTTCGCTAGATGATGAAATTACAATGAAGTACAAGGAAAATACACTGAGCACCCAGTGCCACTGCCCTGCAGCAGCCAAAGACGTCTGTCTGAAGCCAAAGACAGCTCCAGCAGCTGCAGCCAGCAACCCCAGCCCCACCTGGAGTGTGTGACTGAAGCTGGGGGCTGATGCCTGGCAGTGCAAGATTGCTGGTCCCACGGGAGGGGAGCGGGCAGGCTGGGATAAACCTTGAGCTCAGCATGGCTTGTCCCTCAGATGGAGCCTGGCTCCACCCTCTCTGCACCCTCCCTTTGGGTGTTTATACACAGCTAAGGTCAAGCANCTGTAGTGTCAGCTCCTTCCTCACCCTTCAGGCATCCCCAGCGGAAATGCAGCTCCTTGTGAGAGACAGAGAAACAAAAGGGCTGATGTCCCGAACAATGGCGGAAGGGTGGAGGGGTGTCCCCACAACAGGGAGACGAGACAAGGCGTGGTTGGCGGAGGGGGCCTTGCGCAGGTGAGACAGCACGCCTCGTTGCCTTATCTTGTCGGACTGCGCAGCTGCATTGAGCATCAGCTGGTGAGCTTAGGGAGGAAGGAGAGATCTCGTAACTATGCCTGACGGCCACTTGAGACCCCAGACTCACTTCTGGGACATTCTGAAGAAGATGCGCATGCTCGATTAGTGACTAAGCTCCTCCTTGGGGAGGGGGCCACAAGCACAGAAAAGGCAAAAGAGTGCCGGTTTGGGTGCACACCAACCACCAGAGGAACAACCCTGACCACCGCGACATCGCTGGATCCAAGGGTGCTGATTCTCTCTCTCTCTTTTTCTCTCTCTCTTTTCAAGTTATATTAGAAAGTAACACAGGGCATATCATCACAGCTTATCGCCAGCGGGACACTTCTTGGGTGGTGTAGCTACTCCTTGCCTGAATAAAACCATTAACTGATTGTTTGTTTCACCTTAATTTATCCCAAGGGGATCTCCAGCTTTGCAACCTCCATACACTACCCAGGGTAGCTTGGAGTTGGGTAAATACCTGAAGGGAGGGTGCAATGAAGACAGAGCCAGGCTCTATTCTGTGGCGTATGAAAGGCACGGACCCTGACATTGTGTGGGTACAAAATCAAAACCCCCTTATTAGTGCTCTGCTCCAGCTTATATAGCCCTGCTCAGTAACTTTCCACTGTCCCACGGCCTAATAACAAAGCAAGTTGTTTAAGCGTAAACAGGCTTTGCAGCTGCATCTGCTAGCTGCACTCCCACCTTTAACAGCTAACGAGCTACCTTCCCAAAGTCCTTCACGTACATTCAAGGCTTCAGTCTTACAGACTGTTTTCCCACACCTTGCTTCACTACTGTTCTCCCACAAATCCCCTTTTTTTGTTTGTGATGCTCCATTAAGCAATAACGCGGCTGTAACCTGACTGTACTCTCAGATGGACCACATCAACATTCTAACACAGGGGATACAACACAAAGTACTATAAAATGTGACCAATAAAAGTAACCCAGCCAACAACAGCTCTTGAAGCCACGGCTACCCGAGTCCATCCCAACAGTCTCTCACACCGTTACACTGCCCGCTTCCATGGATACAGTTCCCACCTTCACATCGGATCTGGGCTGCAGATCCGAGAAGGGCAGTTGATTTCATCACTTCCATCCTTGCAGTCAGGATCTCCATCACAGCATCACTTCTGGTGGGTACATTCACGAGAGCCACCCCGCACCTCGCTGGCGGAACACTTCACAGGAGGTGTTGGCTGTCGGCCACACTGCTCCAAAGACTCGTCTGTGTGGTCAGAGCAGTCAGCATCATCACATACCCAGCTGATAGGGATGCAAGTGGAGCTTCGTCTTCTCTACTGTCACAGTCTTTTTCACCATCACATTTCCAGGACACTGGGATACACCGGGTTGCCTGAGGACCACAGCTGAGTTCATTTATTCAGCATGTTCTCATACGGCATAGTTCAGTAGCCTCGTCAGACCCATCCTCACAGTCCGGATCTCCATCACACTGCCAGCTGTTAGGCACTCACTGACCACTGCTGCACACAAAATCATATTCAGCACATCTTCCTCACACCAGCTCTCTCATCCCATTTCCAGAGTAAGGGAATACAGCGTCCATTACTGCACTGGAACTGGAATTCCTCACATTTTGCTCTCACACTGTTGGCGGCGGTGCACAGGCAGCAGCGGGCGAGCAGCAGGCAGAGCACTCTGCAGAATGGGAGCATCCGCCGCCGTGCACCGTGCCTGGGACCCCCCCTGGGCCGTCTTCAGGTCACTCCGGTCCCTGCGCTGTTGTCCCGACTGCATCGCTGTGCCCGGGGACACTGCCAGCCGCCCCCGTGCCAACAGTCCTTTAAATCGATAAATGCCATTCCATGGGTATCACAGACCCCACTGTTGTAACAGGTCTCTACCCCAAAGTGTGCAAGGTACTGGCATGATGAATGGCCATACGATTCCTCGCTGCCCCCCTTTTTTTCTTTTTTTTTTTTTCTTTTTTTTTTTTTTTTTCAGCCAGATCCTCTTTAAGGTGGTGGAGGGGGTGGGGGGGGCCTTGCACCCCCCAAGCTGGGATCAGGGAGGGCTCTGGGAAAGAACAAAAGAAACAGAGCTTCAGGCATTTGGCAAATAAACACTGTAACCTGCATATTCAGATGCATATCTAGGAACTATTTTCTACATGAGAACTTAGAAAAGTTTAATTGCAAAGCTTGAAATAAGGGTCAAAAATAGCACAGGGGCACCGGAACGGTGCCTAAGCTGGCTGTACACAGGCAGACACGTATCAACTGACCAGATCAAAAATGAGGTCAGTGTCAGGCTGACAGTAAACCAGCTTTCTTGCTATAAGCATACAAGGTTCAGAACGGTATGTTATTTTTTAAGTAGATCCCATTTAAGGGATCAAATGGGTCATCCCACTCGTGTGCCTCGGCGTGCCCCGCACATCGCCCCCTCCCACAGCAGCGGTCGCACCGCCCTTTGCTCCGGCTGTCTGAAGTGCCCGCTCAGCTGGTTGCAGTGTCTGAAGTGCAGAACACACCGTCCCCCATGGAACTGCAATCCCCTCTGGCCACAGATTTTCTGGAGAGTCGCGTTGCTGCAAATGAGTCCCCACTCTCTGCCAGCAGTCAGTCACTAACTTCAGTGGGGCTGTCTTCAAGCCCTGTTCTCTCACAATGCGCTGCAGGATTTCTAACTGCAGCTTATGCTCCTTACTAGCAGATTGTCCCATGTTCCTGTGGCTGCTCACCTGCCCGTCCAGCAGACAGTGATGTTTAAAAGTGCTCTCAATCCCTGTCACCGTTCAGCCGGGGTTATGCCACTGGCAGCGCTGCATGCAGTTCTGTCTCTTACTCAAGTCCCTGTTGCTTATGTCCGGACGTCTTCCGTGTCCCCCACCAGTCTCCCCCTTGAGTTCAGTCGGGCTACGCCACTGGTCGTCGATTTTGACGATTTATTCCTGCAGACCTTCAGGTCCCTGTTCAGGTGCCATTTGTGGCGTATTAAACAGCACGGACCCCGATGTCGTGTGGGTACGAAATCAAAATCCCCTTATTAGTGTTCTGCTCCAGCTTATATAGCCCTGCTCAGTAACTTTCCACTGTCCCACGGCCTAATAACAAAGCAAGTTGTGCCAATACTTGCACAACTTAAGCGTAAGCAGGCTTTGCAACTGCATCTGCTCGCTGCACTCCCACCTGTAACAGCTAACGAGCTACCTTCCCTAGGTCCATCACGTTCATTCAAGGCTTCAGTCTTACAGAGTGTTTTCCCACACCTCGCTTCAGTACTGTGCTCCCACTCTTTTCTGTGGTGCCCAATGCAAGGACAAGAAGCAAAGGGCAATGGACTGGGGTTGTTGAGTCTGGAGAGCAGGAGGCCGAGGGGAGACCCCACCGGTCTCCACAAGTACCTGGAAGGACACCATAGCATGGAGGTTGTTGGTCTCTTTTCTCAGGTGACATGCGGTAGCATGTCCCGAGCACCATTCACAGGCTGAAGTGAGCCTTGCTTCTCTGGGTCGCCAGTCCGTGGCTGCCAACTGGCCACAACGGCCACATTGCTCCTTTCCATTTCTTGATGTTTTGTGTCTTTGGCCCTGGCCTCCAGCGCTGTGATTTTGCTGGACACCTGAGTGAGCGTGTTAATAAGAAGTAAATGCTCCATAAAATGGGAAGGGGAAATGACTCGCTCCCATGAATTCCAGGCTAAAAAGGCAAAAATGAGGGAGCCAAAAGGCTTGATAAATCTCATTAGTTTAGTCCATTTTCGTTACCTTGGCCTATCCAGTCTCCTTCTGAAATGACAGACGGTGGCCCTACAACATGGCTGCTCCTTACCGTCCCGGGACGCATGGCCCTCCGTGGGACGTGTCCCAGCCCTGACGCTGGAAAGTGGCACATCCCGGCTTGCTCTGCAGCCTGCCATTGTGCTCCGTGGCCAGCTCATGTGGGTGTGGGACACGCTGTGCAAACAGAGGGGATGAGAGATGCTGCCCAGCGGGATGGGCACAGATCACCCTTGTTGCCCTTGGATGTAAACCAGGGCCACCCACCACCGCCCAAGGACTTGCCCTGCATGGTGTGTCCCTGCTTGTACTCAAAAAGCCCCAGGGTTGCCCACATCTCTTCAGAACCTCCCGCGGGACCTCTGCCAGTCACAGAGCAATACCTGGTCACAGGATCTGCCCACACCTGTGACATTCACAGCTGTCTTTGCCTGCCACCTGGAAGGAGGGAGGGAAGAGCAGGAAGGAGGGGAGGGAAGGAGGAAGAAAGAGAGGGAGGGAAGGAGGCTGCGTTTTGCAGCTGCCTCTAGAGCAAGGGACCGTTGCTACAGGAAAGTTTCACAATGTCCTCGGCAACTTCCAGCACCTCTTTACCCAGCGGCCTGGCTGTCCTGACGACTTTCCCTGATGTGCTCTTCATCCCCGAAATGGTGAGTGCCAGTTTCTCCCCAGGGAGGGCAGACGCTGCTCATGGGGCACCCAGCACGCTTGGTGCTGCAGGTGGCCGCGGCATGAGCCTCAGCAGACAGCATGTGGTTTGGGAGCCAGGCCAGCTCCCTGAGCTCTAAGCGTCTGGGGGTAGCCCCTGGTGCCAGGCTCACCGTTAAAGGAAGCCACAAGCCTTAAATCGGGGCTGTGAAACTCCCCTTCAGTCTTCAGGGGGGTTTTGTGGCAGCTCTGAAAGCCTTCTGTAGTCTGCTGCCTGACAGATTTGCAGGGGTTGCTGGTGGGTTTCAGCTAGATAGCCAAACAGAGCCATTTAATTTATTGGCCCGTGATGTATGCAAAGCATAAAATGCTTTCTTAAGGCCGGGGATGGGGGGGCGCTGACTGTTTGCTTTAGCAAAAAGCCTCCGCTGCTGAAGCTGCAATGTTCCTGGGCTAGAGGTGCAGTGCTAGAGCTGGGCATGGGGCTGAGAGGAGGGTGGGAGAGCACCTTGCCTCTTCATCCCACACTGTAATCTCATTGAGCGGGAGAAGATCAGCACCTTAAAGGAATTGGCACAGCTCATTAAAAGCCATTGCTGCGAGCATTAACTGAAAGATGGCAGGTTTCAAGGAGAAACTTTTTCCTGTGTCCTCTGCCCCTGCTGATGAAACCTGCTCTTCTCACAGCAGTTTGAGAGGCTTTTTCCTATGCCTGAGCACTTTCACCCAGCACTGAGTGCTTTGACTGCATGCTCTACGATGGAGCTCTTTTTAATTCACGCCACAAATTTCAGCTTTGCCATCTGGGGCCGAAGCCTTCTCTATCCCCCAGCCTAGTCCACATCCCCGGGGTTTACAGCATCTACTTCATTCTCCTAGGGACAGCAGGCAAGCGAAGAGGAACTGGGCTGAAGTAGGCATTTTCGATGTGCAGAGAAAGGCCTTCCCTCAGCCCGCCCAGACGTGCTCTGAGGACTTGTTCCCTGTGCCCAGGCTCTGAGAACAAGGTCTGGGTTTCCTGTAGCTGCACAGAGAAGGAGGCAAACTCCCTGTGGAGGTTCTGGATGGGCAGTCCTGGTGCTGAGGCATGCTTATGGCACTGGCCGCACCTTGAGCTGTTGGCTTGTAATTCCTGTCCTCAGGGGATTTGGTGAGGCAGCTTGATTAATGACCCATAAATAAACACCCCATCTTGTGGCATGGGGAAGGTCTGGAAATGTGCATCCTAAAAGGCTCGGCACCACCTAGGAAGGAGGAATGTGGCAGAACTGGGTTCTCCATCCCTGGGACATGGAGCACTGGGTCGTGCAGGTGTGTTCTCTCTGCTGTGTACAAAGGAGGTGGCTCCTGGAATCACAGCATTCAGGAGAAGGATGAAGAGTTCTTGATCTTTAGTGGTATCTGAGGTTGCCTGCAGTGCAACTATGGGGGGGGGGGGGGGGGAGGAAGGCAGGGGGAAAAAAAGCAATTCAAATGCTTGTACATTTGCTGCAATGCCAGAAGGTCCTGCCTACAGCTTGGATGATTGCTGTATCTGGCTGTTGAACTCTCATTTGTATTCTGTGAGGCTTAGTTTAATTCTTGTCATCTATTTTTTTTTTTTTTTTTGAAGTTACGTAGAAACATTTTGCAGTTGAGTCTATGTGGAGATGCTGAAAACATAAAAGGCTATTTAAAAGTTAAGCTTTTCCCAGACTGCAGTCTCCAACATGCTGTGGATTTTTGCTGAAAGCCTCTCAACACTTCCCTGATATTTATGAGTCCACTGATCAACCAACAGCACAATAAAATCAAAGTCAGCAACCAAACCATGTCAAACATTTACCCGAGTGAGCAATCACGTCCTGCAGAAAGGAGATATGGGAAATGGTGAGAAACGAGAAATTGTGTTAGATCTGAATTAAGCAATTGTAAGTTTCTCTCCAGGATTCTTATCTGCAATGTGCTCACATCGCCAGCCGCGTGGGTTATCTCAGGGCCTGGGTTTGCGTGCAGGTGTCAGTCAGTCTGGTTGTTACAAGGTGTGCCAAAACAGCAGCACATTTGAAGAATCACTTTCATGCTGTTATCTGTAAGGTCTCAGTCACGTCCTTAATCTGATGTATTCCTTTGTGTAGTGAAACCAGCGAAGTCTCCTCTATAAAGCTGCGGTGCGGTGAATGATGTGACACTTTCTGAGTGTCATAAATCACTAAATTATTTTTGACCTGCAAAAATGTCCCAAAGGAAATGGAAATTCCTTGATTGGGATGCGTTGACACTTCGAGGCTGGTAAAGTCTGGCCTAGGAGATGCTGGTGATCAGAATGATCTTACCTCTGGAGATCAACCAGCAAAATCAGGAGCAAGCAGCTGATGATGAGGCATGAGTACCCATGGCAGCACTGCTTCCATTGAATAGGCATCAGTTAGGTTGGAAGAGACCCATCAAGCCCAACCATCAACCTAACACTACCAACTCCACCTCTAAACCACATTCCTAAGCACCACATCCCCTGACAGCACGCACTCAGTTTCAGGCTCCTCATCACAAGGTGATCACAAGGCCACATGTGGTTGCCGCTTGCACCAGCAGGCTGGGTTTGATCCCTTCAGGGACCCACCATGCCGAGCGTCAAGCCCTTCTGAAACAAACCTCCTGTCTTCTCAAAGCTGGCCTTCGGTAACAGCCTGAAGCAGGCTGCTGGGCACGCTGAGGTGAGGAGGCACTGAATGGCAGTGATCCCTCGAGGTGAGGACGCCATGAGGCTTTTTGGGGCCCAGATCAGGGCAGATGCTCTCAGCTACGTCCCCAGATTCAAGCGGAGGCTGAGAAGAACTCAGAGGCCTCGCCAGGCTATTGCCATGTGCAGTGCTAGCACCAGAGGTGTGTATGGCTTTTAGCTCGGCTCTTGATAAGCAAGGCATCCCCCCCTCAACCTCCCTTCCACTTCTGCTTGCAGATCTTTGGCGGCCTCGTCTGGATCCTCGTTGCCTCCTCCAAGATCCCGGACACCATGCTGCAGGGCTGGGTGATGTTCGTCTCTGTGTTCTGCTTTGTCGTGACCACCACACTCATGTTCCTCTACATGTGCGGGGCACACGGGGGCAGCAGCTCCTGGGTCACTGTGGTAAGTCGAAGCAGCAAACCTCAGGGGCTGTCCCCTCCTCGTATTGCTGGTAGACAACTGTCCCCTTTTTTCCTACTGCACGGCGAGCCACAGCCTGGGGCTTGCTCGTGTGGGTTTCTTTTGCTTTCCTCTCTGTAGCATGCTCCCTCCTTGGCAATGACTGCGTGTGGTCCTTGTTTCTTAGGATGCCATCTACCATGGGACAGCAGCTCTGTTCTACCTCAGCGCTGCCGTGCTGGAAGCCTACTGCACCTACGCCCTAGGGCTTACCTATATCATATTTGGGCTGGACACCTACCATGAGAACATCGCTGCTGTGGTGAGTGCCCAGCAAATGGGTGACTGAAATCATGGATCAACAGAAACATAATGCATTAAGACATATTTGCTCAGATCAGGAACTCATGCCATGTAATAAAAATTAACTGGCTGATGTGTTTTTCCATTGTAGGTGTTTGCATTTGTAGCCACCCTGTTGTACGTGATCCATCAGATATACTCTCTCCGCCGATGGAAATCATCCTAACAGCCCGTCCTCACACAGCGTGTCTTGTGGTCACCCCACAAACACAGAAGTTGCCCAACAACTGCAATTTCCAGGCTGGGTTTGGTGTTTATTTCCTAATGTATATACTATAAACAAGCAGCTTTTTGTGTGGAACTATAGCAACGAAGACCAAGAGTCTGTCAGAGCAAGCTGTATCTGGCACAATCTATTTTTCTTCAGTCTCTTCTGGGTTGGGTACAGCTTGATGCTGGTAACTGGGGCTCAAATAGAAAACACAGCTTAGATTAGAATACAGTTGGATTCCAAGTGTCAAAATCTCCCTGTGCCACACCCTTATAGCTCCACAGTTGTTACTACTGTCATAAGCAGTGTGGGTATGAAACCTGGTCCTTTTGATTGACATCCACCCCGAGAGCTTATTTGCCTTCCTCAGCCGAATATGCCAAAAGAATTTTCCATGCCATTTCTAGAAATGCCACCTCTGACTTGTGATGAGGAGCAGGGGCAATATGTAACTTCCCTCAGGGGCAATGAGTTCCTGCAATCCTTAAAGGGTACTGCTGAACTGCAAGGCACAACCCTAACCCCAGGAATTCCTGCTGCGATGAATCCCCCCCAAAACACGACTTAGAAAATGTGCCACAGTGACTGCAGCAGAATTATATGGATAATTAGAGTAAACTCTCAGATAGCAGAGGCAATGAGCTCTCGCCTTTGGCACATGACTGTTCTCACATGCACTGTGTTGCTAATAAAGATGGGTTTCCTGTGATTTTGCGACTAGACAAAGGTTATTGCTGTTAATTTCTCCTTACAGCAGATGCATACAAGCTGTAGCAGGGCAGTGCCCAAGGAGGAGGAACAGATCGAGGCATGAATGAAAGGGAGAACCTTACAACCGGCATGGGTTGGAAGGCACCTCAAAGACCATCTGGTTCCAACCCCCCTGCCATGGGCAGGGACGCCTCCCACCAGAGCAGGCTGCTCAGAGCCCCATCCAGCCTGGCCCTGAACACCCCCAGGGAGGGGGCATCCACAGCCTCTCTGGGCAACCTGTGCCAGTGTCTCACCACCCTCACAGGAAATAATTTCTTCCTCCTGTCTATTTTAGATCTCCCTTTTTTTTAGTTTAAAACCATTACCTCTTGTCCTATCGCTAGTCTCAGTGACGATGTTCATCCGAACACGTAAATTACTCGAGCACAAAGCAGAATGAGCTGATTTCAGAGGGGGAGTCAGGCCCGCGAAGGGGTCTTTTCACATGTTACAGAGGTGCCCAATATACAGTGGTACCAAATCAGTCCTTGCAGCCTGTGGGGCAAAGAACGCCTCCATTTTGAGTCTGACGCTCACGGGCAATAACAAGGACTGCATTACAGAAGGGAAGCAGAGGTGGACGCAGACACAGCTCTGTTGTTTCAGATCCTGGGGGGACTTTTGAGGGTTGAAACTTTTTAACTGCGGTATGGAGCAAACATTGGATTCTTTATGTTTTGTCCTTGCTGAAAACCAGCTTGACCTGTTTTGTTCGTGTTAGTGACAGAAGCGAGCTGATTGCAACAGAAGTGGAAAAGAAAAATCCCTTTTCAGAGGGGCAAGGCAGCTCAGGCACTGTGGACAAAGGCACTGGCTTCCAAGGTTTACCTGCATCTGCTGAAACTTGCTCCAGTATCACATCACCAGGGACAGGCGGTACTTTGCACTGTGCTGAGTGCAGCAGCAAAGCACAGAGAAAACATTCAGTCTGGGGGCACTGACAGAAGGAGGGATTTGGGGTCATGCCCTGCAGCCTGGGGTGTCACTTTCCCACCCAGGTGTGGCCAGCACTGCATCTCTAAGCGCTGCCTTATGTCCCCCTCACCTTCGCGTCTTGCCACTTGGCCCTGACTCCTCCCCAACTCACGCTGCTTTGCTTTCGCTTTTCTGCGGCACGCCAGTTCACACCAGTCTGCACCAGTTCACCTGTCTGTGCCTTGCCTGCTGGCCTGCCCAGCCACCTCCCTTCCCTAATGAGCGCAATCTTGCCATAAACCTGCACTGGAAAAAAACAGGCGAGCGGTGCTGGCACAGGAGCTCAGCAGCCCCAGCTGAGCTGAGGGTGCAGGCTTGGGCAACACACGAGGGGGGAAAGCAGAAGCCAAAAATAAAATGAAAAAAGCCCTCCGAGTTCTCCACTGCCCATTGTGCCCAGCCCTCCCATCCTCTCAGTACAGCCATGAAGTCATTGCCCTGGGCGTCCAGGCTGGGCAGCTCACAACAGAGTTCACCCAAAGCTTCACCAGGCTGCTCTGGCCCATTTGGGATCTGGAAGTCTGCATGGATTAAGTTAAGTTCCTATAAAGTAACAGTCAGACATTTCTAGACCCCTAGCATCTGATCTCCAGCATCCTCCCCATCTCCAGGGTTCCCCTGAGGATGTAGGCTGATAAAAAGCCATAAACCAGCCCTTTTTTCAGGGGCATCACACTTACAAATACCAGGCTTGCTGCATCCCTGAAGCCAGCACTGCCTTCCGACTAGGAGTATAACTGGAATTTCCACCTCTGCCATTCTCTTCCAGCTCCCTCAGCAAAACAAGCTCTGCAGGCATGTACTTCAGAGATCAGGGAACTACACTGTAGTTAAACCAGCCACCAGGAGGCAAGTAAAACCTCAGGTCCTCTGATGCAAACAAGATTACAGACATATCATTCATTAACTACATTCAGATTGTTATCTGTTGTTCTTGCTTAACTGAACTTTCTGAACTGGAATGTTCGCTGTTCCCCAAACACTTGTTCACGGGTACCTAGATTACTATGCCATGGCTCCCTCTGCTCCACGTCCTTCCCACTAACAGAATCGAGCATCAAAACCCCACTGACTGTGAGGACAGCAGTGAAAGGCCTTGCTTCAGATTCACAACAGAGCTGTTCTGTGGGTTTGAGAGAAGAGCCCTGAACCTCCTCCAAAATGGAGGAATGGCCAGTGATCGGGTCTTGGGTAACGGATCTCCCAACCAGTGAGCTGATCTAGCTTCTAGCACCTACCTCTGCACGCTGCAGTTGCAGGTCTGCTACATGAAGGGGTTACTCCTTCTCTGATCAGAGGCTGGTATGCATCATGGACTTTCTCTTTTTCCTTTAACCTCGAGAGCTGTAACACTTTCTAAGTCCTGGGTAGGGCTCAAGACTACTGCGCTCAGTGCCAAATTGGCAGAGAATAAATCCAACTCCTATCCCAGCAGATTTGCAGAGCAAAGTTCCGTGAGACAGACTTGATTGCAGGTTTTGGACTGCACTTCCAATGCCAGCTAGAATAGGAGACTGTGAGATTGCTGTCCTCCGATAATTGGGCTCTGCTTCAATCGGGGAACTCCCCCACTTGCATGAACAATGTTCGCACAGATCCAGCTGTTGCCCTTCACCATCTTGCCTACCTCCTCTGAGCTACACATCTACCTTCTGAATTCAGTTGCCCCGCTGCTCTGGGCAAGCCTACGGAGAGAGATGGAGAGCAGACACACTGACTCTCAGTACCACTGCTTGCTTCAAGATCTCACATAGATCAGCATCTTGCAAAATAAGACACTAACAATCTCCTCATCAAACTCATTCTGAGGATTCTTTATTGCTTCCACAACCTTATATTTTCAGTAGATGCCCAAGAGTTTACAGAAACACAGGATCTGTTGATAACGCATCGTCTTCAGGAATCAAGTAAATGCACGCTTGAAGTCAAAGCCATGTCCACTGGCTGTTTCCTCCGAACATCCCTAGCTGAACAGTGGTCAGAAGAGTTGTGGAAAAGCAAACTGTTACTGAATGGTAACAATGGGAGCAGCAACATGAATGGTACGAAACCTACTGGTGCCCTCCTCTGAAATGCAAGCCCAGATGGCCTGCCCGTTGGGCTGGGCTTTCACAGCTGCATCTCTGAGCGGAAGAGACAGACACACTGCATCTTCTACCACACCATCCGTCTGACGTCTGCCCAGGGTGATTTCTTCATTCCCTGAGCTGCTTTCACCTCTCTCCACTCCAGTTTAGTGTCTGGAACCTCGTCCTCAGGCTCGGGATCCTCGCGGACAGTCCCCTCAGGCAGTGCCACGACAATGGGCAGTGGGCCCTGCTCCTCCCGGAACTCCACCACGTAGAGGCTCTTCTGGTTTGCTAACTGCTGGTGAGTCTCCTGGGGGCAGGAAAAAGAGAAGACGACTTTAAGAAGTCTCAGGCTAATAAATATTACAGGATAGGCAGTTTTGTCTCCTGCTTCTGGCTGATCCCAGTTTCAATCATCCCTAAGCCAACATTAACTTCAGGAGCAATGATGCACAATGTTGGTTTTCTTGAGGTCAAGCCCAACACGGTGTATGGGGTAGGAAAAAAGTCATTTACTAACAAACATTTTCAACATCGCATAAAAGACTCATTAGGCAGACTTTCTGAGGCTAAACTAAAACGCTGGCTGGGACAGAGTGACAAATTTGGCAAATACAGCCTCGCAGGGCCATAGTGGGAATGTAAGCAGCTACATCCTCGCTGCTACCAAACAAGGTAAGCAGGAATTTCCAAAGGACTGACTTATCCTAGGGCTGGTGCTCAAAGGAGGTCAGATGAAATGCTGCACACTGGATGCGCCATATAAAGCATTTGATCACATACAATATCCCATTCCATCCTCCGATCTGATCAACAGAAGCACGGGCAGCGTAATCTACCTGCTGCGTCAATCCTTTGAAGAGAGCTCTGGTAATATTGATCAAGTTTTTGGAACCAGTAACCTTGGCATACATGTCTTTAATGCCAATTAGTTTGCAGATTGTGATAATAGCTCGGTGGCAACGAAGACCATACCCTGGAGGAAAAAACAAAGAATAAATTAGCATTACGCGATTATTGGTAAGCGTGTAACTTAGCTAAGGCAGGCTAACTGAAGACCACTTCAGTTACTTTTTGTACTAAACATACTTAACATGTTGCAAAACTAAATGAGAGTGTCACCACCTATAAACCCAAGCCATAAAAAAATGTAACGTGAAAAACAGTTTACTTCTCAAACCTGTGGTATTAAACTGTTTCCCTGGAAGCGCCATCCACAGTTTTACAACAGTCTTCTACAAATAGACAACTTCCTCACCACTCCCAGGAACGTTCAACAAACAAGGCCATTTCCTTCTCCCACTCAGCAGATACACGACACTCCAGCACAACAGAGTCTTTGCATCTCATCTGCATCTGTCTCAGTCGTGTTATATCAGCTCAAATGTACAATAATAGTGCACTAGTATTAATTACAAATGGCTTCTTACGCTTGCCAGATTTTAACAAAGGCGTTAGCTCGAGGTGTCCAATCTTGTTCTCCTGTTCCCTGAGAGACTTGTCTCACGTGGCCCAGCTCTATTAATCTGCACAAATCAGTTTGTGATAGTTGTAATGTGTTTTACTTAAAAGCCGAAAAGCCAGGTTACCAATTAATCCACTCTGCAGAATGGTTTTGCTGCTGAGTAAGTGAGGAAAAAAAAACAACCTATTACAATGCCGCATGTTTTACTGCGCTAACATTTCCTTTTTATTTTAACCTGTAATTGGAAAAGAAACTATAACCATCCAAGGCCATTTGTTCTGCCTTTTGAGAAAACACAGTTTTCCACGCTACAATGAAAGTGAAGCTGTAGACACAACTACATGCAAATGATCTCTGAAAGGCTGTTTGTCAAAGTTTCATTTTCAGCGACTTGGAGAATTTTGTTTCTGATGTTTTGCATCGTCACTTTTCTCCTACATCAGCTCAATCAGGTTTCTGCAGACTGTTAATGCACGAAACTCAGAAGCCAGCAAACTAGCCCATCAGTCACCGAACAAAATTTATTCCAAAGAGAAAAGCAAGATTCCAACTGCAAACTCCAACTGTGGAGAAAAAGCTGTGCTCAGGTATTTTCCAACTTGCCTGCAGCACTCCAACTGCATTACTGTGGGTTAATTCAGTGAGGCCCACGTAAGAGAATAAGGCCATTTAAAGCATAACTAACTTTCTCACACTGACTTTTGATACAAAGGTCATCAAGAGAAGCATTTAAAACATGGTCCCCCTAAGTAATACAAGCTGTCAGGGCAATCTACATCAGCTTTTCTTGGAACAAAGAAAGGAACATTAAGTATAACAGTGACTCTACATTTTCCCTTAAAACATGAGGCTTTGCTGTGATCACTGGCTGAGATTGCTGCCTGTGTTCTATGCACAGAAACTGGGAATGAATGGAATATAGCAGTTTGCCAGCTGAGCTGGGCTTGTTCAGCCTGGAGGAGAGAAGGCTGCCAAGAGACCTCACTGTGACCTTCCAGTACCTGAAAGGACCTGCAGGAAAGTCGGGGAAGGACTCTTCATCAGGGAGTGTGGCGATAAGACAAGGGGTAACAGTTTTAAAGTGAAAGATAAACTGAAATAGGGGAGATTTAGTTCAGATGTGAGGAGGAAATGCTTCACTCAGAGGGTGGTGAGGCCCTGGCCCAGGCTGCCCGGAGCAGCTGTGGGTGCCCCATCCCTGGAGGTGCTCAAGGCCAGACTGGATGGGCCCTGGGCAGCCTGCTCTGGTGGGAGGTGTCCCTGTCCATGGCAGGGAGTTGGAACCAGATGGTCTTTAAGGTCCCTTCCAACCCAAACCACTCTAGGATTCTGTGATTTGACAAACTGTCTTGTACTGCCCCTCATTAATTCACACTAGGAACTAATTTACACCAAGAGACACACCAAGATGAGAATACTTCAGCTAGTGACAACTACTTCAATAGTAAATAAAGGTCCCAGATGAAGATTAAGAGCTGCCCACGCTCTGAAAGGCAACATGCTCAGCAGCTCAGACAGCTTTCATCCAGCTGGCACGCACTAGCAATGGGAGTGATCTGGAATGGCGGCAGACGCAAAGTCCAGAGCCCTCAGTAAGGCAGTCTTACTCAAGCTAAATCTTGTTCTGTAGTATGCATCATCCCAAAAACTCCACAGACACACAACGTTACATATCGGTTTTGGTCCTGAGCACATAATGAATGAAGGAATGGGAACGTCGCAAGGAGCTCAGGAGGAGAAAACAACTTGGGTCTGACAAAGTTTGAAACCAAAAGTGAAATTCAACAAAAACAGGTGGAGAGCGTAGTGCTGAGAAGTTGAAAGTACAATTAAAAACCAGAGAGACTAACCGAACAGCAACACAAACGAGATCTGGGGGTCGTAACGGACTACAGCCCCCACCCCTACCCCCTGGAAAGCAACAGAATTACCCTGCTACTGCACACTTGAAGCCTAGAACAAAATGCACGCTAACGACGTTTCTCCGAGCATTACCAGTCAACAGCGCTCACGTGTTAAAAGCCGCTCAGTGGTGCTAACCGCTTCAAGAGCCCCAGATGCCAGCTGCAGTGGGAACACACGCAGACTGCAGCAGAATGGCAAGTGTAACCTCTGGGGAAGGTGGGGAATAGAAACTGGAGTCTTCTGGCACCACAAGGAGGGCTCCAGCTCCACCTGCAGGAGCAGGGTCACTGCAGGCTGAGGAGAAGCACTGATGCAGCCTCGCCCTGAATACTGCAGGCAGTGCTGGGCTCCACAACTGAAAAAGGATGTGAAGATTCCTGAAGGCATCCAGAGGAGGGCATCAAAGCTGGTAAAAGAAGTGCAAGGTATCTCCTGTGAGGACGCTGGCTTGTCTAGTTTGGAGAAAAGGAGGCCAAGGGACAACCTCATTGACCTCTACAACCTCCTGGGGAGGCGATGTACCGAGGGAGATGGTGTTCTTTCCTCCCTGGTATCCAGCGATGGGAAATGTGGGGATGGCTCTAAGGTGTGCCAGGGGAGGTTCAGAAAGGACATGAGGACAGGAGGCAGTGGGCACACACTGGAACACGGGAGGTTCTCCCTGAAAAATCAGGAAACACTTCTTGCCTCGGCACCAGATGGCCTTTGGCTGAGCAAGGGGTTGGACAAGAGGTCCCTTCCAAGTAAACCATTCTGCAGTATGGTGTTTTGTTTGTTCGTTTGTTTGGTATAGCATGTAAGAGGAATGGAAAAGCGTCACTGAACAGGGCAGCAATAGTATGTGAGCTACGAAAGGATGCCTCCTGGGGAAAAGGCAGTGGAGAGGCAGTGTGTTTCTCAAGACTAGTAACAAAATGGAAATAAAAGAGGACTGTCTGATGCTGTAATATGAATTATAAGATAAAACTGGCAGGCTGTTCTTGTGGTGCTCCTGAACGTCAGAAACACTAGATGAGACTGGGAGGTATGTCTTGTTCTGTATCTCACTGAAAGAAAACAACGGCGTCTAACGAGAATCTTTCTTTCCACTGAACAGCAGTAAGTGCACAGTCAAACATGTAGTTCAGTTGTTACTCCTGCTCCTTACATGTTTTATTCTCATGATATTAAAGACTAAACTGAAGTCTCTTTGAAGTGGTTATCTTACAAATTATAGGCCAAATTACTTCATTTTCAACCTTCAGAGCTCCTTAAACGCAGAACTGCAGAAACAAAGACAGCCTGACTGTGTTCCTGTTGAATCGTAAAGCTTTTCCTAAGCCCATGCTGTCATTTCGCTGTCACATCGATCAAAAACTCCATCTCAGAACCAAAATAATGTCATCTAATAAAAGCTGTTGAAGGTTCAGAGCAATTTTAGATACTTTCAAAACACATTAGTGGCTCTGAACATTAATACCCTTCTCATATTACTGATATGACAGTGCAAAAGAGCACCAGAGACACAAAAACCAAGTGTCCAAAGTGTCAGTGCTTCAGCTTATTCAAAGGCTATAGAAACTTGTGATTTACGTTGGTGAACACATTGATAGTGCTCTGATTGGAAAATGACCCTGTTTCTGATTTATTATGAGTTAATCATTAAACGTTGTTGCAATTCAGGCCTTGTCAGAATGAGCCTGAAGTGACTTACAAACAACTAGACATGCAGGTGAAATAGTTTGCTGTTTGTATATTTAAATTGGAGGGCCAATTAAGGGCACTCAGCAGCAAGCTACATCTGTTTGCTGCATAGCAGCTTTATCCATCCCGAAAGCAAAGTTTTGCTTAAACAAGTCAAATCAAACCTTTGTACTTCAAGGTTTAACTCAAAGATTCATGCAAAGGAATCATTCCACATCACCACCACAGGTCTTCAAAACCCTGACCCACAGAAACACAGCCTTGCTGTCAACAGCGGGTATTTCTAATGAAAACCCATCTGTCATCTTCAGCAGTTAAGGCATGGCAGAGCAGCACGTCTCTGAAGTCAATGAATGTTGCCCAGGTTTAACTTCATCAAGTAAATGCCAGACGGTAATTAATAAAATTTCAAAGTTTCCAAGCAGCTTTAATTACCTTTGTTTTGCTTCTTCATGCGGATGTTTGTTCTTTTAAATTTCACTGTAATGTCATGGTAAACTGGAGGAGAAAGAAGAAAAAAAAAAAGGTATTACAGCTGAATTTTTCCTTCTAGAAAGCTTAAGCTCAGCAAACATAAGGAGAACCTTCCTTTTTCAGAAATCTGAACAGGTAGTTAGTTTCCCTCTCCTCTGAGTTCTTTAAAGAGGAGAGTTTATCTAGGTAAAGTCCTGGAGTAGATTCTGAATGTGAGTACTACTTCACTATTGCATACAAAGCCGAGTTTCACTGGAAAAACGTGAAGTGTCTGCACACCTCCAGCAAAGCACATTCCACTGTGAAGTGATCTCACGTGATGCAATTTAACCTTCTTCCTCACATTTAGATTTTTCTAGTAACTCAGCTTTTTATCCTAAGATTTCTCCCGTAGCGCTTTGATGTTCCTAGATTTTCTATACAGAAATTTAGAAAGTTAGAGTCAAAAATCAAACCACTCACTTGTGTGGTTCTGGTACATCTCTATAAGATGCAAGCTGCGTAGTGCTTTGTTCTTTGCCTAGAAAATGGAAACGGAAAACAGTTTCTCCTTGAGTTTTATACAAAATATTGGAAATTTACTATTGTTCAGTTAACTAGACAGAAAATAAATTAAAAAAAAACATGAAAGAAAACTTAGGAAAGCGAGTTTGGCACATCTAATCCATTTACTTAGGGAAATGAAAACATTCTATTTAAACAACTCTTTCCTCCTAATAGATGGAACGTTTCAAAAGATTTCACAGGGCAGTACCAGCTTGATCCATGTGTGGCTTAGCATTGCTGTTTTGATCGTTCAGCTGACCATTACAACACAAACTAGATGAATGCAGATGGATAAACGGTATTCTCAAGTCTAAAGCAGCCTTAATAAGGTCATTATGTGCATGGAAGAGAAATTCCACACTAGTGTAAGCAGATTGTATGCTGTATGGATAATGGAAACAAGCTAGCAAGGCGGGGGATAAAGGCAGTAGGAAGAAAACAGGCGTGCATTAACAGAACGTCACCACAGGGTGACCTCACTGTATGACATCACCACAGGATGACCTCACTGTATGTATCAAGATGAACAAATCACACATGGACACATTTGTGTAGACCACAAAAGATACTTTTTTTTTTTTTTTTTTTTNTTAATCAACATACTTTCCGTAAAGCATTCATCCTGTCACCTGCCTTCCCCAGCGCGAAACCTGGAAGAGAGAAAGAAGTCATTTTATTCCTGAGAAACACATGAGGTATGGCCATGAGAAAAAAGAGGGGAAAAAGCCAACCAAGGCTAGTACCTGGTATTTCTGCTCCACTACATAGATCGTACTCAGAAGGTGGCCCAGAGAAAACCACATGAAATACAAAGTAGGAGGCTAGGAGGTCGGACCTTTTGGCCAACCCTGACTTGCTAATTTACTGCAGAAACTACAAGAGAAATGGGCTGGAAAAGATCTAAGAAAGCATCCCATCCATTGCAGTGCTGCAAGCAGAGATGACAGCCTCAGCTCTGGTGTGGGAAGATGCAGACAGCCGAGGGTGGCACTGGCCATCAGCTACCACTTGAGAGAGACTTCCCTGTGCACATGCTATGTAGCCAGAGTTCTCCATCACTTTCTGACTCCTGCACAAGAAAACACAAGGAAACCGTGCTACCCTTTTACACACACAGTGCTCATTAATAATGAATTAACACCGTGAAGTCACTCAATAGATTAGAAAAGGACAAAAGCGAGGTCACTTGGGCAACCTCAACTCAATCATTCATGTTCTCCGGCTGGAGAACCACACCGTCCTCTGTGTCCCCTTCACACTGCTGTTATAACTCAGCTTGAGGAGCCCATCTGGACTCAAATCTTTCAAACAGATGAAGTTCTGCAAAACTGTACCCAAGTGGAAATACTCTGCTGAGCTCATACTAAAAAAGAGACTACCGACATCCAAGAGGTGGATGCTCTGCTTATATTCTGAAAACAGAATTTTCTCTAGTACCATCGGAACAATGCAAATGCAATTTCATATACACTGCCACCAATACAATGCATCCCTTTATCCTACCTCTATTATTTGGATTATTTACTTTACAGCTAGTCATTGTTTTTGCTTGGTTTTATTTCTTTTTTTTTTTTTTTAAAGCAGAATCTTCTTTTAATTCTGCACAGACTTCTTATCTTTAAGACCACTTGAGGTCTAACAGGAATTTTACCATACATTTGTATTCACATAAAAGAAACCTATCTCCTTAGGGAGAAAAAGTCGGCACATTCAAGGGTGCTTCTTAAATTAAACACAGCCTGGAGGAAAAGTCTTTATTTGAAAAATGATTGAACCATGTACGTTATTTCCTAAGCAACAGAACTGGAAAATCACTGCAGTACAGAGCGGCTGCACAGTTCCTTTAAGAATCCCCTCACAGTTAAGTGGTATGAAAATCATCTTTTACAGTTCTGCCCTCGCTTTTTATCCCACAGGCTTGGAATGTGACCCTTCCCAAATGCTGGCTACCAGAAGCAAAGCACCTCTTGTCAGATGAAAGATGCTCGATAATTTCTGTAACGGACAAAGCGAAACACAAAATCCTGAAGAAAAAGCACACTTCTCAGGCGTGCAGACTCCTGCCTCAGCTGTGAGAATCTGCTAGCCCTTAGGAAATTTTTGAAAGGTGACAAGTTTAAATAACATCACGTTACAGAACGCCTCCTTCTGCTTTACCAACATATGAATACTTACTGATATTACACACCCAGTAACACCCCAGTCAGAAAGGCCTGGCTGTGGGACTGCACTGAGTACTGACGGGTGCTTGTCGGCCTAGGCTGGCCTCAAATCACTGAGCACGTGACGGATAAGCACACAAACACCTGAGCCAAGCCAGCGGGGAATTCTTCTTGCAACTCTTTACTTGGCATACAATGCCTTAGGAAGCTGCAGCGGGGTGGAATTCTTGTTCCCCTTGTTTTGTAAAGGCCAGTTCCGAAACTCAAAGGCTTGTATTATTAGCAAACCCACAGCTTGTATGTTCAGATCTTTCATGATATCATGTTTCTTTTGGTTTGTCCTGTTTCCTTTATTGCAATGGTTAGACTTCCCATTGCTTGCTGAAGAGTCCTTTATAAAGGATCATGAAGGAAAAAGCCTACAGATGGGCCAAACTGAGATTGCTGAAGGTACTATGAGAATGGACTCGAAGGGCCATGAGTATTCTATTTCCTCAGAAGTATAAATATAAAATTTGCAGGAAGTGTGGTTTGCTGGCTTTTTTTTTTTTTTTTAGGATCAACTTCAGTAAGGTAAAAGAGCTTCTTGAGGAGGCTGAATGAGAAGGAAATTCGTGGTCTTCTGATTTAACAGATTAATTAGATTTCTGAATCAAGCGAGTCCATGCTAGCTGAGACTACCAGTAAATAAGCCCTTACTTTGCAACTAGAAGCAGTAATACCTGCAAGGAACTATCCTGAGATCTGAGGGTAAAAAAAGAAAAGAAAAAAAATCAGCCCAGTGGAAAAAAGCTGTGTGCGTGTGTGTGTACAAAGCCCCTTCAAAACGCCACATCTCCAAGTCCCACTACAAGCAATGGTTAATTTGCAACCTTTCACATAGAGCCAACACACATACCTGCAGCCCCTTTACCATTTCCAATAGCCACTAAAGCACGTATTGATTTTTTTCTGCCTTCCTTTGCCTTCATACAAAACACATTCCTCACCTGAAGAAGGAAACACAAAGCATCTTATTATGACATAATCCAACTGTATTTTTAAAAAATAAGTCAGTTTACTAAAGAGGAATTGATGTTTGTGACAAAATGCTCCAACATACGCTGCCTCTGATGACTCTGGTTGTACTTTCTTCTTTGAAAGTAAACTATTGCAATATAGTCATGGCTTGAACAGTCTTACTGAAATTCACACAAAAACATCCACTGATAACACTGGGTACAGATTAGGAATGAATACTTCTGAAAAATTCCACTCTTGCTTTTATGAAAATAAATTCAAGGAGCACATACATTTTAGCAAGTGCTTCAAAGAGTAATCAGCTTTAGTAATTGCTAACTCCAAGCTATTATTCTCTGTAATCTTATTGCTTACAAGAACAAGCTAAAAGATGAGCTCTCCGCAATGAAAGTACCTGCAGAAATAGGTTATTTACAGAAAATGCAAAATAAGGATGAAAGGAAGAAGAGAGCTTGAAGCAGAAAGATGCTCTCTCCAGGAGCACTGAAAGAGCACTATTTTTGCTCTGCACATACTTTTTTCTTCCACTGCCTATCTAAATACACACTTTACATAACAAAAAGTTGGCATGCATGCTGCCAAAAGTAAAGAACGTGACGCTTGTAGAAACAGACTCAAAATTATTCTTCTCTCTATCCAGAAGGTGGCAGGAAAGAGCCATGCAATGAGCATCTCCAGCTGCCTTCCAAAAACCGCACTTGTCAGCTGTTCATGAGCAGCTTTGTAGGAAAATGTGTTCAGTCACCCATTACAATCAGTGCTATTGCATCTCTCCTGAAATGCTGTAAAGGCTGTTTGAGAGGGATAACGTGCCCAGGCAGCCACGGCTGCTGGAACAACCGTGTCCTCAGATTCTCCCTGCCGCACCCCCGCACCTCCTTACATCAAGGCGAGCAGTGCTCTGCTGGAGTGTGCTCAGAAGTGCTTCCCTTCCGTTCTGCAGTTAAAGCAATGCAGCTGAAAGCATATCATTAAGCAGCAGTGGAATTAATTAATACACAATGAACAGCTTGCCACTTTTAAAACAGCATGACCTCCGAAAAGTGACTGAAACCAAAGACACAACTACCCTTACTTAGCAGATTGCAATTCAAGCCAGATTTAACACCAATTTCTTAAATTTGAAAACAGATGCACGCTCAACCTTAATCACAGTTTATCTCAAACTGACTGTCTCCATTATTCAGTGCTAATAGTGCAGACTCAGCTTGCTTTTAAGAACAGGGGGAATAACCATCTCTGAAACCCACAGTGAAACCACCTCACACATTCCCACACGTAAGAGGAGGAATGGCAAGCAACAGTTCCAAACGCACAGTCACAAGTGTGGAAGGAGGCTGCAGTCAGAGAGGCTGCTAAGGGCTACTGTGATTTCAAGCACTCAGCAGCTTTTTGCATTGTGCCAGAAGCAAGTAAAAACCCAACACTTCTTGCTAAAAACAAACAAACAAACAAAATTAAAACCCAACACAACAAATGACTGACAGGCCAAACTGACCACCCTTAGAAAGACTTCACTTCTACAAACCATATTCTGGGCACCTCTGGGCCACGCTTGTGACAACTGCTACTCCCTTGCTGCCGAGGAGAGTGTCTCTGCACAGCAGAAGGTCCTCTGCTCCAATACTAAGGTATAAGGCAAGACAAAACAAAACCAGAGCATGGGGCTGAAAGAAAATCTTTCCAATGCAAGAGATCTGAGAGAGGAACAAGGCTAAAAGGCTTTGGAAGTCAGTAACCTGAGAGAATAATAGTCATAAGGCTGTATAAGTAAAAACCAAGTCCACGTTAGCTAGATCACGTCCATATCAGCCTCCTCTCCTCTTCTCCGTGCAGAGCATGAAGGACAGAGCAGACACATACCACAGAGACAGCTTCTCTCAGGTGTAACATAAACCTACAGTATCAAAAAACTAGAAACTGCACAAGCCAGCTGGAAGACAGAACTAGTATTGCTGACAACTGACGAGGGTGTGAAATATTTTCCCTAGAAGTGTGGACATGGGGGGCAGTGGCAAGAGAAGCACATCAAAAGGCAAGTTTGTCTGCCTTCTGCCGAGACTACTAAGATGTGACCTTCTCAAGGAATCGTTAGTGAATTTACATCAACTATCAGCACAGTCTGGTAACTGTTAGGAAGAAACAAATCCAGTAGCCCAACTGAGGCCAGGCCACTGTGCTCCCATGTCCAACAAGCAGAACAGTGTTAGGGATGTCAGGAATGGCTACCACCTCCTACAGCTCTGGGCCTAGCTTCTGAAGCCCTGGTCAGCCAGGCTGAGGTATGTGGCTGCTGCTTTCCAGTTTGCAGGTTCAACCAGTAGCAAAGCACAGTGTAAGAAAGACATAAAACTATTTGAGAGCATCCAAAGGAGGGCCATGAAGATAGTGAAGGGCAAGGAGTGTGAGGAGCGGCTGAGGGCCCTTGGTTTGTTGGGCCCAGAGCAGAGGAGGCTGAGGGGAGGCCTCATGGCGGCCTACAGCTCCCTCCCAGGGCAGCGGAGGGGCAGGCGCTGAGCTCTGCTCTCTGGGGACAGCGACAGGGCCTGAGGGCACGGCACGGAGCTGTGTCAGGGGAGGGTCAGGGTGGGGGTTAGGGAAAGGCTCTGCCGCAGGGGGTGGTGGGCATGGCACAGGCTCCCCAGGGCAGTGGGCACGGCCCTGAGCTGCCAGAGCTCAGGGAGCATTTGGACACCGCTCTCAGACCCAGGGTTTGGGCGGTGCTGGGGGTTGGACTCGGTGCTCCTTGCGGGTCTCTTCCAGCTCGGGATAGTCTATGATTCTACCAGTAATGGCGTGGCCCCCCCTATCCATCTGACACCACTGCCCAGGCCCTCTTCCCTGCTTCACAGATACCCTGTTTGCTGGCTGGTCCAGCGTGGTCCTCACTAGCAAACACAACGCGCTCACACATTCATCTCACAGGCACTTCATACTTATGAGTCACTGCAAGGATTTGATTCAGAAACTTTAACCTCTGAGAGGCAGGAAGATTCAAACCAGCCCTCCTGTTCTCTGCGCACCCATCACCCTAGCACACAGTAAGTGGAGGAACCACTACACAGAAATGGACTCCTCTGCCCTCACTGAGCAAAACATATGAAAGGTTTTGACCAGATACTTGAAGAGTTTTTCACAAAGGCTGACACATCACAGCTCTGGGATAAACCCCAGGCACTGTTCTCATTCAAATTAGCAGCGAGTCCAGTCTGCAGAGAAACTATAGACAAAATCAGGTTAGTGCTGATAGTTTTCCCCCACCACATGCATAAAATTCTCTTTCATAACTTGCTAGGAAAAGCGATGCAACACAAATACCCTACTGACACAGTGCGTGTCTAAATGCGAGCTGCAGTATGAAGCCGCATCCGAGCATGGATCCTTTGGATGAACCTCACAATAACGCATGCTCGAAGCCACACTACATCTGAAATGGCTTTGCTTCCTTTTCATACGATGATTCATAATAACGCCAAATTATTACTCACTCAAAAGCTTCTGAATGTTCCAATGATTTCAGCCATCCAGGCTGACAAGCAGAAGAGATAGGAAGATTTGTTTAATCAACAGAACCACTTGCAGGTACCATCCCAAAATTCTTCTTTAAAAGCAGGCCAAAATGCTCAGAACTCCCAGAACATCAGAAACAAAAAAAATTTACTGCACGTTGACCTCTCCCCTCTGAGCTCTCCTTCTTTCCTGTAACAGCTTGCTTCAGGTGTTACCATCTTTGAAACTGTCTGGTAATTCTCATTGTCAGTCTAAAGACACTGCTGGTATCATCCAGGGAGCAGAAAACTTGCCTTCAGTTCTAAAAGCAAAATCTACAGCTCTAATATCCCACAAGTACATTTGTGCCAACATCTCATTTTAAGTAAATTATTACTCAGAGAGTATCATGTATACCGTGTAATTTTTCAGTCAAGGATGTCAAACAATAGATCTAAGACATTGCAATTTCATGCAGCATTTCCTTTCTTAAGCCTTTTTTTTATTGCACCATTTGCAAAAACAATAGCTAGAAAACAATTTCCAATGACTTCTAAAAAGAAACAAAGGCTTTTGACTGGGCCCTAAGGAATGCTCTTTTTGTTTCAAGTGGGTAGTTTCCCAAGAATAATTCTGTGTTTGTTTTTGTTTAGGGGATGCAAAACACAACACTGGAGTGATACAGTCAGAAGTCTTCTTTGGGTTCCTGTTCCCCGCAGATACCTCTCTACAGCTCCATGTACCTTTTGTAACAAACCATTTAGAAACACTGTAGACAAGGTTCTTCACTTTATTTCGGCCCAACAAACCTTTATTCCTCTGACTAAAATAGAAGCACAAAGTTATTCTCAATTTCAAGGACCAGGACACAGGGAGTATCAAACACCCTTAGCACCCAGCTCAACACCATACCAGGCCCTCTAAATCCAAGCATGAGTGCACTTTTATCTGCAGAGCAGAGCTTCTGCTCCAAGGATGTTAACAGCGTACTTACATTGTGGCCTCCTGCACCACTTCTTTATGCAACTGAACATACTGCCTGACCTGAGCTGTTTTTTTTCTCCTTTAAAATCTAGTCCATGCATTTCTGTAATCATATATTTAAACACCAGTGAGTGCTTCTATTGTTTAAAAAGGATGGCGCTCAACCATCTGGCTGAAAAAGAATTATTCTGCCACTGGAAAGGCTGCAGTGACCTAGGTACAGTCCCAGGCACAATTTCAAGTAAATTGACCTTTACTAGAAGGAGGTAGCGAAAAGAAGAAACATGAGCACAGAAGTTAAGTAAATCAAAAGACAGGTTTTGCAGCTGGCAGCTTCAGTGTCAGACAACCACAAGGCAAACACTGTCGTAACACAAGCCATCACGTAGGTTTTGTTCATTTTAGTGTTTGACCACTCTGATTTTGGACAAAGATGGAAGAACTCATTTGACAACACGTGGGCAAGCAGCTCCGGGTGGCCACGCTGGAGCAGGGGGTCTGGAGCAGATGGAGCCAGAGGTGCCTTCCCACCCCAGCCATTCTGGGCTTCTGTGAAACAGGTTTCCCCAGTAACCTGCTCCAAGCAGCACAAGGCAATAGGAAATCCAGAAACAGAACTAATACACAGCCCCGGTGCTGTCTCTAACACTCACTCAAGCCAGCTTCTTCTCTGTAACATGAGAATCAGAGCTTGTCTGTGCTATATTCTACAAATGGGGGGAAAAAAAAAAAAAAAAAAGTTAGCTTTTCTGTTTCTGTTTTAAAGAAACACTTTCATAAGTTATTTCTGTCTTTTAAAAAGGGAACACAGCCCTTTTGGCTAAAACACATCCTTTTTGGTAGCACGATCACAACAGAGGGCGGCTTTTGTATCTTTGTTCATGACACAGTCCTTCAAAATGGTGGACAAAGACCAGAGAGCTGCTGAAAAATCAAGACAAAACCAGAAAAAGAATAAAACAGGCTTTCAGCTTCTTTCTGCAAAGCAGAAGCTTCCCAGCAAATATTATTTTAACCTCCTGTATTGTCATGAAGACAAAGCTAACGGAAAAGACATACTCAAACAGCATGACACATGCCATCTATTCAAAGTACGAATGCTAGCAGGACCTGTTTATTTCAAACCTCGTTCTTGGTACCAGAAAATTATAGAACTCAATTCTCTTAGGCTCACTGCTAGCTTTGGAGATATATTTTTGCTGCTGCTTTTATTCTGCTAAAAACACTCCTATTTTCTCACATCTGTGGCACCCCCTAACAGCACAGCCACAGCCTGCCTCTTGGATGCTTTTTTTATAGCTCAGACATAATGAAGCAGCGAAACAGATTTCTACAGCACATGGAAGCGCTGCATAGCAACCCGTTTTTTGCCTAATGTAATGTTTCTAAGTGTAAATAACTATGCAGACACGGAACAGCCAAGTTCAGTAATGCCCGACGCAGTATCCAAACCGGCAGTCGGCTGAGATGCGTCACAGTAACGCAACCACCGCTCCCCAACACGCCCTTTCAATTAGCTGAAAACACTGGGACCCTCAGGGCTCGCTACGGTTCCAACACTCACCTCTAACAACTGCAGCAGAAGTACAATCTAAAGAAAGTCAGTTCTTTTTCTACGTTAATCTAAGTATTAAAAAGTAAGTGTCAGGATTGGTAAGCTAGATGGCAGGCCCTGAGACAACGAAACACTTCATACATTTTTTTAAAGCCCTTGACAGCTGGGACACTTGGGAACAGGATAGCCAGGAGAGAGGTGAAATCTGTTTTGTTATTTCTGCTTCCAAAGTGGAGCTGACACTTTTGTCCCTTCCTTTGCAGTATAGGAAGAGGATTCAATGGCTAGAGAGGAGGCACATTGTTAGAAACCTACCTGTAGCGTGCCCAGGGTGGAAAAGGAGGACAGATTCATCACTGTACTCCCTTCCACCTTCACACCCAATTGGCAGGTAAGAGCAAGCACCTGTTGGGTCCAAACCCGTGTCTTTGCGAGGGCAGAAGTCCCTTACTGAGGAATTTTGCATGTGAAAATGAGAATGCATAAGACGTGTATGGCACAGTCCGGCACATCTCGTTCCTGCTCACTTGAACGTTCATTTTTGTTGCACTCACCATTCTCAACACAATCTCTAAAATACTATTTAATTGGAACCTGGTTTGTAAAGGGCTCAGATGATCCATCATATGATCAAAATAAACAAAAGCTGGTATAGTCCAACCCATTTGATTCCCATCTGACTTCCAACAGTAACACCTCTTAAAAGCTGTTTTGGGAAAGACCAGACATATGCACACCAGTACATACAGTAGGGTGTAGAAGCTTGTGACATATTTCTTATTGCAGCAAGCCACCTGTAACATTATCCACAAGCTTGCTACTCATTCTGCTTTCACCCTCTCTTTTCTAGGCACCAATGACAAATTTGATAAGAATATACCAGAAATACTTGAGAAAACAGAATGAATCTTCAACACCAACTCATTTTTATAGGTTTATATTAATACGTGCTTAAATGAACTTAATAGGAACAAGTGGAATCATTCTGCAGTGTAGCCAACTCAGAGGTGGGAAAGTGAGCATAACAAAAACAGGAGACAGAGAGCTGAACTGAGTGTTCTCTTAAGATTTCAACTACATAGCTCAGTAACAAAAATATTGCTCATTAATTCTCAAATGCCTTTTGTTTCATCTGTTCTTGTGCATACCTGTACAACTTCACTCCTTCAAGTCAAAACTGGCCTTAAATAGCAGTTTTTAAACTAGAGATGAGCATGTGACAGTACATGGTAGTGTACAGAGAAAGCATGATTCCTTCCAAGATGGGCAGTGCTAGTCCACTTTGGTAATGGAACACAAGATGAAATGCTCTGAGTGAAACTGAACAGAAACTCAAACAGCAGAATAAATGCCATGTCTAGACAGAGGTACAACCAGCACTGGCTGAAAACACAGGCAGCATTTCACAGAAGCGTTTAATAAGTGAAACTAACAACAAGAGTGAAGCGATGAACGGTCAACTCCACCCATTCAGAGCTGTGTCACAGCTCATTGGACAGTCACTTATTTCACCATGACAAAAGGATGCCCACATTCATATGAAGCAGCGATGTGTCCTGCATCTGTCGGAGGATGTGTATGGATCAGGCTGATACCTCAGCTCTCGCATCACAGTGAGAAACTAAAGGAGTCTCTTTTCAATGCAGCAGTTACACATGTATACTTTCTCCAATAATAGTTAAATTTTAATTGCAAACAAGATTCTGATGACAACCCTGAAAGTGACACAAATCTCATAAGCTATTTCATCTGCAGGAAAATAAGTAACATGAGAATGTTCTAAAGTAACAAGCTGACGCAATCACTTCCAGCAGAAGCCACTGGGCTGATTTATGCCCCTGAGTACTTGTGTAACAGGGTTTACTTTAGTTTATCAGAAGCACAATCCACGTTTTCCCAGAAGTTCTTAGGTATTCACCCTGCTTTGAGGTGCTGCTCTTGCCACCTTGCTTTGTGGCTCCACAGACCAGCGCGCTGCGCTGCAGGGCACAAGTAGCTGAATGTGGCTCTGAGGTTTCAGCCGAATTAAAAAGGGCTGCAGGTAACACTGAATTTCTCCCAGCCCATTCTCCTTCACCAGTAAGATCAATACTTATTTACAAAAAGACTTGGCCAAAACTTCTCAATTTGATGCCTCCATCTGCGTGTGGTCAATTTGCCACACCTTCGTGGGTTTTGCTTGCTAATTACAGTCATTTTAGCAAAATGCCAGGTCGTTTTAGCACACAGGTATTTAAAAACCAACAAGAAAAACAACAGATTTTGAGACTTCAAGCTGTATAAAGCACTGACACAGAGTTAGAAACTACTCGGCCACAGCTATCACAAGTCTCACTAAAATTTGGATACGAGTAGACGAATGCAAGAATAGAGGGCACTACCTTCCAGATGTGCTGCCTTTTCTGGATGCTGAGCATTGTTTCGTTCTGGACTGGTAGCAAATGAGTCACCAGGAATCAGCTCATTTCTGAAGTCATGATTCTCCTCACCAGGCTTCGATTAGCTCTACAGTTTCCATAGAAACTAACATACTCAAATAAGAAAAACTAACAAAATAAATGGTGGGCATAAAATACCTTGCAAGAGTATGAACACCCATAGCACTGACTGTTAACGGTCTGCTTCGAACGGGTTGCACCCTCCAGCAGAGGCTTTTCCACGGAGAAGTAACAAGGGTCCGCACACCCACATCACCAGCACCTCACAACTCCCCAGTAAAAGCTATCAATAATCGATTACCTCTGCTGCCTCCCCGCTCCTCCCCACTTTTTGTTTCTTTTCTTTCTTTTGGCAAGCAGCATTACAGAACTTCTGTTTGCATTTCTGTCGGAGAACTAACACCAACACTTCACTAGGCTCCCTATGATTATTGCATGAGAACGGTTCAAGCTTTTTCTGAAGGCACTTGCCATTCTGAGTCACTCAAAGCCACCTCTGATTATAATATTATAATTATAATATTATTAATATTAACCCTGTCCACGGCACGGGGGTTGGATCTAGATGATCTTTGAGGTCCCTTCCAACCCAAGCCTTTCTATGATTCTGTGATTATTTGCTCAACGCAGAAGTCCCGGATGAAAAGAACGATGGATTATGTCATGCAGTTCAAACAGAACATGAGACTAGTTCCTGTAAGATCGACTTAGCAAAGGCTGATTAAAAAAACGCAAGCTCAATATAAAATAGTTCTTATTTAAAGTCCTCAATACGTTTTGTAATGCTTACCTCAATGACTCTTGCTTCAAAATCTTCATAGGTTTCTGTTGGGAAAAAAAAAACAGTGTATTACGTTTCCTTGTATTAATTACCTAACAGCACAGCTCCCTGCAGACGACATGATTTAAAAAAGGATGCAATTCTTATGTGGTGGCACTTTAAAATTTATCCCAGCAGTAAGCAGAAAATAATTAGAACACCCTTCTAAAGTGAAGTTAGTTGCTTCCTTTCAAAAAGGCTTTGCCCCTTGACTCTAATCATTCATTCTCTTTTAGAATAAAGAGATCAAACAATGTGTAACTTGTATTTATAATACATATATTAATTTTCCTTTGTAAAAATTGTTAAGAAAGCCAGCTTAAAAAAAATCCAGTTCAAATGGTAACTTTCCAGATTTAATTCCACTCTTGTTATAACTACAGCACAGCTCCTGTGCTCTGTTAGGGACCTCAGCCTCCGCTTGCAACCAATGAATGATCTTTTTAAGCATTGTAGCTGCAGAGGAAGCAAGATGGAAACAATCTTCAAAGACTGTCCAACCAAACAACCAGCAGAGCAGGAAGAAAGATAAATATGTTTTCAAATGGTAAAGCAAGGCATAGTGGTTTAACAGCTTTGTTTGAATATCAAGCAGAAAGCAATAACAAAACTGATAGAAAACCTCAGAATCTGCCTAATATTTTAACCACAAGCTAAGCTACACAACCATTCCAAATTAAACCTGAAATTCTCCTCTGGAAATCACAGCAAGCCAGCACTCACACTGAAGCATTTTTATTATATCATATCTGATATTCTTCCTAATTCTCTCCAGCTGCAGAAATGCTATGAAAAGTAACTGTCTGCAGCATGTTATTAAAACAAAAAAGAAATGTGTTTTCACCGGCTGGCAGTGTGAAATGCCTTCTTCCCTAAATACTGCTTTAAAACTGTAAAAAGAAAAACACCTTATTTGATGTACAATGAGCAAAGGCTGTAAATGGCTCAAGACTAACAAGTTAAACCACCAAATGGGTCCACTTCCATCGCAGCAATACTATTACCCAACGCTCTTCAGAATATTCTGAAACATTGACAATCAACAGGGACTCAAACAAATTGGAAGTCTTTCTGTGAAACTGTGAATTTCTGTGAAATTCAAGAGAAGGGAGAAAAAACAAAACACAGCTACTCAAGCAATCAACAACAATGCAGACAGATGTTTTTTTTAAAACCTCTTTGAATTTCAAATGCTGCCTGAAAAAAAAAAAACAAACCAGTCTTTGCAATCAAAGGCAATTACAGCATCATTCGTTGTGTCCAGTTATGGTTAAGGTGTTATGAATTGCTTTCAGTAAGCTTCTGCTTTGTCATTAAAGGGGACTTCAAAGGAATGACATTTTGGAAATCTCTTACGATATTGTGGGGGAGGAAAGAGCAAGAAGCGTGCAGAGCTCTGGGCATGACACCACCTACAGGTACTGCCTCTAGAGACAGCAAGCAACAGGAGGGAGCACGAAACCGCGCAGACAGAAGCCCCATCTCATCTGACCCAGAGGCCTTCACTCTGACACACAGTGTAAGACCAGGTTGGTTCTGGAAGAAAACGGCTTTGGAGGACCAGTGTTAATTAAAGCATTGAACACTTGTTGGTTTTGGTAGAGTCGCAGTGGAGAAAGGCTTGCGAGCTTAAAACGGCATGATGGTGAAAAGAACCAGGGACTCGTGCCTTCGCCTGACGTTGATTTACCATTTACACAGTCTAAGACTGTTAGAAATGTGGTCATCTCAGCACAACTCAGAGAACCGCTGGTCTGCAAGAAGCCTGCCAGAACTCTGGGTTCGGAGGGCTGAACTGCAGCACCCCAAAGCACAGCTTGCGCCTGCTGGGACTGCAGGGAACCCGCTCAGGGCACAGACTCAGGACAAAGCGATTCACTGGGTCTGACGGCTCCAGGTCTGTTCCTTCTACCACCCTGGCAGTGCTTTGCACACAGCCGATGTCCCCATTTCCCTGCAAAACCATTTCGTTAATTCCTCTGAATAAGAAGATGCTGACAGAACTAGGGGGCCCTGGAAATCCCTGCAATTTTTAAGGGATTAAAAGGAAATCGGTGTATGCTCATCAGAGCCTGCTTTTCTCAAGCCCATTAATGATACGAGCTGACAGTTCCATTTTCATAGTTTTACTGTAGTGTCCTTTCCTCTTTTTGGCAGAACTTGACCTGACTACTACAGCCCCCCCAGAGCCAACTTTAATGCAAGTAACTGACGCCAGCAGTCACAGAAATCCAGGAGAACGCTGGAGAGCAGAACTCAGGCGTACAGAAATGTTGTTTGCAGCAGCTGCTGCTTCTTTTAACAGCATAAACCCCTTGAAAATACATTTGAATTTAAAAGCAATATAGTCTTGTGTTTAAAGCACAGACCCAGAGCCATTAAATTTGCTTGATGTTTTCTATATCCCAGCCATGATTTTGGGGAATTTGGAACAATTCATTGACTTCCAAGTCTTTGTTTCTCACTTGTAAGGTTCAGGTGACAGGCTGCCTCCTCTGCTGCCACGTCACTACCCAACCCCCATGGAACATCTGCTTCCAAGGTAATAAAGTGAAATGCAGGTAAGCGAACAGAGGAAATCTTTCATTTACATACTGCAGGTATTATGCTGATATTAAGGCAGAATGAGATGTTCTCAAAATGAAAGAAAAAAACAACTGTCATCCTTACCTCACCTGACTATAAAAGCCTACAGAAAAATGGCAATAAACACACAAGCACCACTAAGCGCTTCGCAAGGAAAACCCAGCTGAGTATGAGTATCAACTTATTTTTATGTTAAATTATTGAAGACGGTTAGGTTTGCAGTTAAGGCTACCAAAAATTTTCTAGTAGTCTGAAGAACAGTACTGTAAAAAAAAAAAAAAAAGTTGCTGTCCACTCATGTATAGGACCTCCTTTCATTATGGTATTTAACTAGACAGCAAAACATAATACAGCACTCCGCAGCACAGTACAACAGACAGCCCATAACTTCATAATCTAGCAACTACATTAAACTAGGTACCGATTTTACAAGTTGTATTTACATTAGTGAAATTTGTTATTTGGTTTAGCTGCCTTAGTTAATGTACTGGCATCCGTACAGGCAGAAGGATAAAATGGATTTTCAAATCCCAGGAAAAGCCTGGATCTCGCTTTCACTCAGCTTTTTAACAGCAAGGCTAATAAGGCTAAGAAAGATATTCAGAAAAACATCCTACCTCCATTAGGACCTGGGTCAGGAGGATCCAGAAGGACGCCTCCCCAGCATTTTCCACTCCATCCTCCCTCTCTCTTAATTTTTATTTTTCTTCTCTTCTCCCATGTATCCCTCTGCTGAACAATCTCAGACTGAATTTTGTCTCTTTCTTCTTTTTTCCGTTGGGTAATGGTCTGTACTCTCCCACTTTGTATCACAGGAGCATTAAGGCCTGGCCAGAGGAAACCGGACCGTCCTTGAAAATAAGAGGAAAAGAAAGTTTTATTCCAAGCTAGGACCGAAATTCTGCACACTGGAAAAATGCAATAAAATTGAAGGTTTTCACGCATTTGAAGTGATTTCCATGACACAATCCGTATTTGAAAACAAATAGCATTAAACAGCCTTATAAGGATTTTTGTTAAATCAAAGAGCACTGCACGTGAAAAGGTCAAGACATTTCTTCAACCTGTTATACATGAATCTACCTTCTCCGATCTCCTGGCCTCTATTGAGATTCTTCTTCAGCTTCTTCTTCCTTCTCTTTCCTCTTCCCTTCCTTACTCCCACACCAGTCTCTGCCAAAGCTCCTTTCCACAGCTCCTCAGCTGTCACTGAAATAAGAAAGCTGTCATAAGTAATACACAGGTACATCACATATGGGAAACAGAACAACAGAGTTAACCCTGCCTTGATTCTTGCTGGGATTTAAAGTGCAGGATTACTGCCTTGCTACCACATGCGTATGCATCTGCGGCAGAGATGCGCCTCTGACCCTGGTGACCGCAATCAGATACGCACACAGCTAGGTGCATCGTTTTTAGAAGGATTTCAGCATCAGTTTAAGGGCAGACATTCCTAACCAGCACCAGTAAGGTACTAATTGCCAGGTCCGTGAAAGACAACCACTCGTTAGGAACTCAGACTAGCAATACCTGTAAGCACCTGGCCAAGGGCAAACATCAATGACAGTCACCTTGAGCCTTTTTTCTACAAAATGCCTAAGTTAGCCTGCTTCAAAAAGCCACAAAATGTAAGAAATTAACCAAAACGGTCTAAAAAGTCGTCCCTTGCCTCAGTCACGTGTTGTAGGAGCAGTATAGCAAGCCAGAGGCCTCACGGAGAGTCACAGCAGCTTCCACAGAGGCTGCAGTGGGGCAGGAGCCAGAGATGGGAGACAGGAACCAGAGATCTTGAGCTGGTAAGGCACCCAAAAAACCCTTCTCTAAATATCGATGTGGTAACACTGCTTCACCTCAATATAAGGAGAGCAGCAGAAGTCACAGAGCAAGGAGATCAGTACAGTCATTGCCAACGGATCCAGCAAGATGAGGTCAGACCCAGCCTAGTTTTGGCCTCAAGCACCCCACAGAATTCGATAAAATTAGAAGGAGAGGAAAGCGTCACACTTGGTACCGAAGCACAGCTCATCTCATCAAGCTGTAACAGAATCACCACGTGTCTGGAAAGCAGCTGCATTTAATGAAACGTCAGAAGCCCGAGGGCTCTGGAGCTGAGAGCTCCCTCTAAGATGGCACATATCAAAATGATCTTAAGGCAAAGTGACAAGAGCGGAACACAGAGGGGACAGGCGGCAGTCAAGAAGATTACAATGGCAGGGACATTGCTTACGACAGACCACGCAGCAAGGAGGAAAAAAATCAAAATCTGACCATAAAAAGGTCAACGTGACTTGGTAGCAAAGCACTGACGTGATGGGAGAACATACACATAGATATGCAGGAAAAAACTCTTGCAGAGGAAAAAGTAACCCCAGACAGAAATGGGGATCACTTTCCACATTAGCAGAGAAACTCTGACACGGAGACAGCATGGCAGGTATGCAGTCTCCTCATGACTTGTGGTCTCCCCTTTATTTTGCCTCTGACCCAGCTCAGTAAAATGGGAAGGTACATGCACTCCTCCACTGCTAAAAGAACCCCAGTCCTAAAACCCACCGCGTATTTCCAGGCAGTTACTGAAAAGCACACAGCTACTAACAAGGAAAACACGTGACACGCGGGATTTTATTGTATGGCCAAGATCCACCCTTGAATTTTGCTGGAAGCACGCTTTATGCAAGCTGATCACCAACAAACACCAACAGTAAGTTTTTAAGACGCCACCCGTTTTACCCAATCTACAACAAAGGTGTTTGTACATTCTGAAAAGGATTTGGGTTTGTGGCTTTCTATACTATTCCTTGTAAGGTCATTCCAATCACTAACAGTCACTTCCAGGCTTCAGCCTGCAATGCAGACTTTTGTTTGCAGATGAATTCAAAATGCTACAATATTTCAACCATTTCCCTTTTCCAGTCAAAAGGAAAACAGAACTTGGAAAAAAAAATACTCCACACACAAGAAAAATGAAAAAGTATCTCCAAGGGAATGCTTACGTACTGCATTACAAATGGCAAGATAAACTACAGAGTCCAGACCCAGTTGCTTAACGAAAAGTAGACATTTCTTCCTCAGAGGCAGGTCAAAGGCTTATCAAGCCCTCTAGAAACCTAGCATCACAAACCTCACTGCACTCAGGCACAGGGGACACATCTCCTCGACCTTGTCCTCTGCGATGAACACATGCTTCTCCGTCTCCAGAAAAGACAACGCACCAGTGTCGTGCCATTTACAGGGGGTCAAAAGTAGCTGAACAAGTTCACAGAAGAAAAAAAAAACAAACACACAGAAAAAGTATAAAAAATTCCACACTGCAGATCATTTAATGTTGTGAGGATTTCCTTAGGAATCATCCCTACATGCTCATCCCATCCTTACTTTCTTGCCGTGGCACGTGCCGCTGCTGGAGACAGGATGCTCAGGCAGACACTTGGTCTGACAAGGCAAGGCAGAATTCGTTTTCAACCTACTCCTAGATACCTGTTTGACACTATTTTAAGGTGTAGTCCTCATATTCGTTATCTGTTGTTTTCTGAAACAACAGTATGGACTCAAGTCCCCAAGAAAAACACCTGTCCTTGCCATCTTGCTGCAGCTGGAAAACTCTGCAGCCCGATTTGGAACAGCCCAAGCACTGCAGAGGTATGAAAGGCAAATGTCCTCCAGCTGCCGCTAGGTGTATCTGGCACGGGATGAGAATGGAGAAAACAAAGTTACTTCTCACTGTACAGCTTGCCCCTTGGAAATTAATCACCATGACAGTACCCCCGGAAGTTATGTACATGGCCGCTATAGGAAAATAGCTAAAAATCAGTTTTTAAACCACGTCAACCTATAAACTGTCCCAGTAAGATGCCTCAAAGAATTGGCTGGTACTTTGCTTTCTGCAGGGCTCTTTCTGCTGCAAAGCACAGCCACCTGCAGATTAGGAGGTATCCCTTCAATTTGAGCCTCTGCTCTTAAGCCTTAACGATACAAAGCCTGAAAAATCCAGGATGATTTTCAGTCTTCAGCATGTAAGTGGGTTGATTCATCTTCCACTAGCTCTCATCTGTCCTCGTGTAAGCATAGCTTCCTGATGCTTCCATTTTGTCTGCAGAATTAGCCAAAAACCTCTAGATATTTCTGGTTATATATGGTTTTATTGGGAAGCAAAGCAGCGTATGGGCAGCATAAAACATAAAAGACAAAGGCAATGAAAAAAAGTTTAAAATTATTCAAAGAATTATCTGAGAACAAAAATTGAACACGACTCCCAAAACACTCGTCCCACCCTCCTCACTGGAGCTAAGTTATTTAGTCACTAAATTTCAAATACCCTAAAAGATTCCCAGGAGAAAGGCTGGCAGCACAGACCAGCCTACACGAGCTCCTCTAATCGTGCAGGGTTTGGCACTGAACCGCACGCTACATCACTCAGGTGAGGAAAAGGAGTGCTCAGCTATATTTTTACACCTGGCCCCGACGACATCTCACCTCCCCTTTCTCCGGTCTTACAAAGAGTGCTGAAGAACAACCACCATAGCTGCAAAGCATTTAACACAAAAACACTGGGTAAAAATGTACAAAGAGAGCTGGCATAAGAACAAAACCTACAGCTCACTTCTGCAGCTCAACATGAAGCAGACACGATGTCACTTCCGATTGCGCATGTTAACTTCTACTCTAAGCATGATACGTATCGCGGCTGGAGACAATCTTCCACTACAAGAAATTCCAAGTTCTAGAACAATAGAAGCGAAGCATCTACAACAAAATGCATTTTGACTTTATAACGCTTCAAGTACACGTATTTACGAGAGGCAAATGGAGTAACATGGAATAACTGCACACTGAGCGCGGATGGCTCGCTGACAAAGCACAGGGCCATCCAAGATCTGCGCTCATCCCAAGCAAGAACTGCCCTCGCTCCAAGCTGCAGCTGCCTGTCTGACCCCATGCTGCAAACAGAAGGTTTTCCTCGTTGGCCAGAAGCCTCTTCCTGCCACACAAACCAGGCTTCACACCAAGGTCCATGTTCTGTAGCAAATGTTATTCAAGGACCAGCAAAAGCTTCAGAAATTAGATGGGATTTGCACGCCCCTCGGAGACCACAATCCAGTGGAGATGTTAAAGGAATGCGTTACTAAAAGCACAGCCGAGCAAAATTTGTCGGGACTGTTAACACTGTTAGAATAAGCCCTGAATCAAGTAAATCAGGCTGTTTCAGGTCTCATACAGCAAACCAAGCTGTTAATCAAGAGCTAGGCTTTGTAACTGTTACGGGTAGGCAGTATCTCACGGAGCATGTGATCTCTCTGGGAGAGGTGCTGCCTCCCATTAACTGCGACGGAGGATTCCCCTGAGCCTGGGCGCTGTGTGCACGGTTTTGGACTCACCACCTGTACGGCAGTCAGGCTCAAGGGAGTCAGCCTGTGGATTCGCTACAGCAGAGTAAAGTTGCACTTTACAGTCACAAATCAAAACCAGAAAGCATTCCCCCACCAGTACAAGTGGCTGTGAGGCACTAAATATTCATTTCCTCTCTTTTGACTAAAAATAATTAACCCACCAGTCTCCAACATACATGTACATCCAGGCATCAACCTCACAAAAGGGAAAAAGCAGCACATATTTGGAGATCTTTACATCCTTAATGCTAAAACAACAGAAATCTTCATACATTGCAACCGACAGCAACAAGTGGCACCTTGCTAGCTGTTTGTCTGGAGCAGTCATACTTAAAGAAAAAAACCTTTAAAAATTGAAAACAAGACCTTTTTTTCCCCACTTTCATTGTAAAAATGAACAGTTTAACTCAAAGACAATTCACACAGGACTGGGAAAATTCAGTATCAAATGTAATCAGTAAGCAGGCCTTCAGGAGCTGACGTTTCCAATAGAGGAAGTTCCCTACTCCGTACTGGAACCTACAAGGAAACATCACCTAGCAACAGTGAAATTGAGTTCTTCTTTTCATTTGTTCCCAAGGGTAGCTAATGGAGTTGACACTGAGTGGGAAAGCATAATTTTGACATACACTGTTTCAAATAAAAGTTCTTCAGTCTCATGTACACCTGGATGCATGGCGGGTGCTGAGGAAGTTCTGCTTGCTGGTACAGCCAAAAGGTTTGGATGACTGGGGTCAACCATTTTCAGTATTCATGACACCGCTGTGTGCCTCTGGTGCCCTCAGAAATGACAACTCACATATTTCAACCCAATTTTGTGGCTATTTAAAAGGTTTTTAGCTCACGCCTTCCCCAGACAGACACACGCTTTTTCCTTGAACCATACAGCACTTTTCATTAATGTTTCCCCACAACTACAGGCTCGACCACCTGTCCAGAAAGCCTGAATTGGTGGAATTTAACACCCTCAAGCCGCACCAGGGGAGGGTTAGATTGGACATGAAGAAGAATTCATTCAAGGGGAAGGTGATCAAGCACTGGGACAGGCTGCCCAGGGCAGTGGTAGATCCCTCTGGGGATGGGGACTCCAAGAGCCGTGCGGACATGGCACCGAGGGATGCGGTACAGCGCGTCTCAGTAGGTCAGGCTGAGGGCTGGACTTGGTGATCTTGAAGCTCTTCTCCAAGCCAGATCATTCTACGAATTCCCCAGCCTGTGAGCCTGCATGCAAGAGCATGTAAATGTGCTGAGAGGTGGGAAAACACAGCTGCTCCTCTCACACAAAAGCTGGACTGAAGCAGGCACAAACAAGGCTGTTGTGCCAGGTACGACTTTGCAGGGGAAGGTACTGACTTTTCAGTCATCATCTGGAAAAAAAAAAAAAAAATCAGAGTTTTCTGTCTCTAGAGAAGGATATGAAATCATGAACATAAGCATAACCACTCTCCACAGTGGGGAGGGTGGGAATGGGAAAGGAGAGAGGGACAGAAGCTAAGCCTGAAATAACAAGATCATTTAAAATCACTTTGCCACAGACTCACTGAAATCCATCACTGGACAAGAACAAACCCCTGTGCATGTTCTGTCAGAGTGCAGCAGCCAGCTTTCTGGATAAGGACCACAGACTGCCCAGGATAAATGCAATTCCTCCTTCATAAATGAGTTAAACTATTTTTAAAGATCAAGGTCAGGGTACAGGTGACCCCGCTAACAGGAGCGTGGTAATACTTTCAAGGGCATAAAGGAAGAAGCAAATCTTCACTAATGAGACACAAACACCTCCCTCAGTCACAAAGGACTGCCATTTGACATTTCATTTGAAAATTATGTTTCACACCAAACGATCATCCTTCCAGGTACTCACGAAGCCCAGCTCTGTGCCGCACACACCTGCTCCCTGACACCAACCCTCCCAATCCCAACAGTCGGCCAATCCCAAAGATGTAAACAGCACACACAAAAAACCGGGACGGCAACACGGCCTCAGCCCAGTACAGATCCAGCTGGAACACTGTGGGCCTGCAGACTTCCATCTATGTTCCTAAACAGAACAACTGGATCGCACAAGACGTTGCTGCTGCTCTAACTCGGTGGTTTACCTTTCCAGTGCATGCATCTAAGTGGAAAAAGAAGACTGAAAGCTTGAGAGTAACCGCAATTCCAAGATCAGCATTGCCCACTCCATCTGTCATCGCCTTATTAGTACGGGGACTCTGCAGATTTGGCTCATACTTTAAATCGATAGCATAAAATTTGACATTTCCAAATGAACTGCGTGATGAATTGGACAAAGAAAAAGCAGTTGCTCTATCCTCTAGGCTCCTGTGCAACCTCTTGCTTAGCCAGCCTTCCCTATTGCTTTGACAACGCATAAAACTCTTCTAAAGCACTATTTTATGTTGAACCCCCTCTTGCACCCTGCCTTTTTAACAAAACAGCCCGCCAACTGTGGTGGCACCTTGCCTCCAAATGACAGCGCAATATCATCTCATCCAGAGTCTGGTTCTGGAAAGCAAACAAAAAACCTCGCAGACCGTCTTCTCTAAGAGAGACTGTTCCTAGAACAGCTGTCCTCTGAAACATAAACCACTCCGTATTCCAAGTCTGACGGTTACTGTTTCTGCTGAACACACGTAAGAAGTACACTCGAATTACTCCAATTTCTTCTATCTTATTAAATAAGCCATTAGCTTTTATGTAGCTTGCCTAAATCTAACTTGTTTAAAATTTTATTAAGTCAAACAATAGAGATGACTTAATTAAAAGTATTTGTTGTAATGACATCTAAAAAGACAGTTGGCAAAATTCCTGGTAAAGCAGACTTCATCTAGGCTTTATGAATATGGGCATAAATTAAGGCAACATCTACCCTACCAACAGTAAGCACAGGGAAATGCATTTAAAATATAACACTGCAAGTAACAATAAACAAAACAACAGCTTAGCTTCTTACATAGTCTCATCTCGTCATTGGTGCCTAAGAAAAAGTTCTAAATTAATGTTCCCAGCAGCTGGCACCCTTAAAAAGCCTTCCCCCACGCAGAGCCACCAGTTCACGCTGCAGCCCTCTGCAGGCCTTTCATGCCCTTTCTGCTGTTATTTGTTTGAAAAAAATCAGCAAACAGCCAAAATGTACTGGGTAAGAGAAACAGACAGACGGCATGATTGCTTAAACCCTTTTTATACTTAAAAAAATACAAAAGAAAACGCATGCACGACCCTACCACACCTACGCTGAAAAGAACAGAAGACGACCGTCAGTGCTGAAAGCTCGACTGCGCAGAGCTCTTGCAGGCTACGGGTATAAAGTGACAGAACTGTGACTCTCGCACTGCTCCAGTTATCTCCTTCGGGGATTATGTTCTTACTAGTCCTTCTTTTTCCCTTTAGGAAAATGCAGCAGATAAGGAACCACAGAACGGGTGGAAGAACCCCTCAGCTACCTCCGCTCACAGCCTCACCCCCAGTTTGCCACAGATAATAATTTCAATCCAACTCCAGACTTACAGCTGTTGAAGAAACTGCTTTGTCTGCATGGCTGCACCGTCAGGATGTGGGGCGCAGAGATGGAACACTGCACCTGGAGAGCCCGGGCCAAGCTGGAATAGGAACTGCAACTCCCTCTCACCGGGACAGAGCCAAACCCTGAGGATGAAGGCAGAAATTCAAGTGTTTAGATACAGGACATTTCCATCTGGAAAACAGCATTTCCCTCAAGTACACGCCCCACAAACACAAACACAAGAAACCCAGTGAAACGTGAACAACCGCTGCAGAAACAAACTTCCGACAGAGCTGGCACAGAGGAGAAAAAATGTCAGAGAAGGAAGCCAAAGGAATGCTGGTGTTAGGGAAGAGAGGCCACACCCAACCCATCCCAAAGCAGGCTGGTAAAGCGCTACAATATCCCACACCACGGTTTGTGACACACCTTGCTGAAGGCAGGGTGAGGTCCCTGCTTCTCTGCCACCAAGGACAGATCACCTACTGATGACTGCTTTAAGGATTTAACCTTTTTTAAAGCACCCTAATCCCAATAATCATAATCCCACAAGCACCAACAACCACGACTGCCAAAGCATGAAACACCGAGTGCTGGTATTTGATGAAGCACACCCACCCACTCCTGTACATATGCTGCTACAAAGGGAATGAACACGCGGAAAGCGGCGCAGAGAACAAAAATATTTATGGAAGGTAAACACTGAGGTGTCGCATCGCAACCGCACCGCGGCATCCGCCAGCGTGCAGTTAGTGCATCCTACCCTGCATTTCCTGCCCATCCTCCGAATAGCCACCAGGAGATTTTACTTACAAACATCTGAAATGTTCCTTCCCAGAAGCTATTCAAAGTGGAACCATCTGGCAAACGCAGGAATAACGTCTGGCAACCAGCAAAACCCTCTCCCCACACTCACTGCCATCAAGACGCGTGGTTATAACGAGAACTGCGTAACAATCGCCCAAGTATAGCTCCAGGCATACACACGGGAGGCTCTAGACTGAAATAATCACAACATTCTTAAAAACACTGCACACAAGAAAACAGAGGTGTGTTCGGAAGGAATCCCGAGCTGCAGTTTTGAAGCTATCGAGTGCTGTTACCTTGACCTCTGATGGGCAATGGGCTTTTTCTTGCCTAGATTGTTTGTCCTACCCTTTGCTTACTGCTTTTTATTGAAATGAAACTGTTCTGCACAGAAATTATGCATTCACGCAATCACAACAGAGAAGACACTTTGGAGCCGTTGCTGTTTTTTCCTTTCCCACAAGTGCTCAAGGGAAGTCCCACAGAGCGCTGAAATTTTTGTGCTGACACAAGCTGCTTCTTAAAAAAACCTCCAGCTACCTGGGAAAACCTGGGACGGAAAGAACCTCACTTCTCAATCTATAAGCCATGCATTTAAAATCACAGTGCACAGAACAGGTCACTATCTGCCTAGGCTCAGCATGGAACTGCCAACGCAGTCGTCCCAGAAAGCCACGGCAGGTCACACCTGAAGAGACACAGACCATTTAACAAAACGTTTTCTTCCATCACTGGCCTGCTTTCAAACCTCCCTGAAGGCGTGGGCTGTAACTGTTGTTTGGCTACAGAATGGGCATCACTTATTACACATGGCCATGAAGAAGAGACCAGAAATTCATTAATGGGAATGGAAGAAGGGAAGGCAAGGGATTTTCTAGAAGCTGGGAAAAAAAAAAAAAAAAAAAAAAACTAGAGAACATTATTTTGGCTCTGAAGTCAGGGGAGAAAGCAGGGAGGTCTTCTGCCAAAGGTAAAAAACCATCCAGCCTCCAGGAGAGCTGACACCAAACTTGAACACACTTTTAGCGAAGGAAAGGAAGGCCAGGTCACACTCCAGTCTCCAGCAATATCCCTGCAGGGCAGCCGTGCCTAGGACCACTCGGGCTGCAGAGAGCAGCTCCCCGAGGTGTACCAGCAGCACGCACGGCTGGCGGCACGCCTGGGCTCTGGTGACGGAAGTCACTTTGGAGCAGAAGCGAAAACAGGAGGAGGGGAATGCAGACAGTGGGTCTCAAGGCAGCCTCAAACCCCAGAGGTGATTCCTCCAGAAGTTCCCAGCTATGCAGCATTATTCCTCCTGTACCAAAAGGCAATTGCCCCAGTTTTCCAGCCACAGTTTTTGAAGGACATCTCCAAAGCCAACGCTCACCCTCCCTAAAAACACATCCTGCCCTCCTCCTCAGCACACCTCAGCGGCCAGCGAGAGACCTAACGCGCGTGAGTTTTGAGAAGCGACTGCGCTGAACGACAGAAACAAGCCCACAAACCAGAAGCCTCCAACCCCACGCACCGTCAGTCTAAAACCTCCGGGACTAGGGGACAGGAGAAAGACGCGAAGAGCAGGCAGCGCGACAGCCCCTCAGCCACAACCCGCACCCCCGCGCTCCGCCACCCTGAGGCGCGTTCCCGCCTGCGGCACCCTCAGCACCGGGCGCGCGCGGACAGCCCCCCCCC
>VXAV01012034.1:47307-83818 GCA_013399715.1 Alectura lathami
CCACCCAACGCGCGGTTTCGGCGTGGGGCTGCCTCCGGCGCGGAGAGATCACGTGACCGGGGCGGGGCGGGGCCAGCGGGAGGCGGGCTGGGGCTGCGCGCCGCCATCTTGGTGGCGGGGTGTTGTGGTTTGTAACAACCCGCAGCGCAAACACGGCTTTTTGCCTGGCTTGTTGCCCATAAATCTCAATTGTTTAAAGTTGTTCCCCAATGTGCAGTGTCCGTGAGGGCACACCTGCCAGATGGTAGAATCGCAGAATAACCTGTGTTGGGAATGACTGAAGATCACCAAGCCCGACCGTCAGCGTGACCTGCCAGGTCCCGTCTCTGAACCGTGTCCCTCAGTGCCTCCAGCGATGGGGACGCCACCAGTGCCCTGCGCAGCCTGTGGCAATGCTTGATGTTGCCACGCAAATCCCTGTAACCCTGCAGCCGAAGACCAAGTACAAAATTACATCAACATACTTATCGAGAGCAACAGCTGTTCGCTCCGCCTGGTCGCTCGTAGGCTTTGGAGGCCTGGGTGGTCTGCGTGGGCCTTGCAACCGCTGGTTGTGCGCAGAGTCGCGCAGGGAAATGACCAGGCGCAGCAGCCATCCGCAGCGCCTGCACGGCGGCAGTGCTAATGAAGCCAGAAGAAAGACCATCAACAGACTTGCAATTTGGAAGGCGCCCGCGCATCTCTGCCTTACCTGTGTATTGCTGTCATGAGTCTTTCAGCAGTGACATTCCTCGATATTTAATCGTTTTGAGACGGCTTCTGTCAGTCCCAAAAGTCACTGCCAGGCTGTTTGCAGAGCAACGTGAAACCAGCACGTCGCTGGTTATGGACATGTGGAAAGGTTAATGTGACTGCCGCCATCGTTTCTCGTGTTGCTGAGGTGCAGTGTCACAACCTGCACATCCATAATCTGCCAGAGCCAAAGCTGGAAATAGATTGAGGCATTCCTGTGGCCAGCTCCATTAAGGCTCGCTGAACGGCCAGCAGGACGGATGATGGTCTGCAAGCCTGTTGAAATAGGTGGCCACTGCCAGGCACCTGGTTTGCAGGCTGTGCCGTCAGAAAAGACATCTATCAGTTATACAGCGCAATAAACACGTATGTAAAACAGGGTCTGGCAGGCCCAGAGGGCTGCTCAAATATACCTCTCAGCCAGGTTAACATTCATCTGACAGCACCGCTCCATCTTTGAGAGAAAAACGCATTTCCACCGAGATCTCAGTATTTCTGCCACCCAACATCAAATGTATCACGGTTGATGTCTGCTTGGCAGCTGCCAGAGATACCAGAGTAGTAAACAAAGCAACTTTTCAACCCCTCGCGTTATTTATGTGTTCTCCTTCCCACTGCTGGCAGTAACAAACCATGCTCCACCTGTCTGACACAGATCATTTGCTAGCCAGAAGGCTGCTATCTCCAAAACCCACCTGCTAGCACTCAGGCTCCAAGGAGCTGCTGCTGCGCTCCTTCCTAGCAGCATGGCTAGGACGCCTGCCCTGGCAGCATTAGCTATGGTGACAGCATGTGAAGAAATAGTAATAGAAATACTGTACTTACAGGAAGAAGAGCAAGCAATGCGGTGTTTCTTGCCAAGTCACCCTTATGCACATAATTTATTGATACGGTTTAACGATGCATCCCAGACCAACAGATCCTTCATTTACCTGGAGCATCTCAATTTTTGCAACAGCTGCAGGACAGCTTTCTGTTGCATATGCTTAGGCTGTTAAACGATCGGTGCTGTGGATGCAGGTAACAGTGCCAGCAGGTAAATATAGTTTAAAGAGTTCTTACCCAGCTTGCGCTGAGTCTCTTGGTTTTGCCTCTTTCCTGTGCTGGTGGTAAGGACTCATTATGAGCTGGGGAACTCACTGACACAGAGGGCGTCATCTTTTGGGCTGCTGTCCAGGGCTGTCCCGCCATCTGGCAGCCAAGCATCATAGATTTAGTTCCTTGCTCTCCACATGACTCAGCTGAGCAGCACCTGGCTCATTCTATGGTTGTGGATATTTCATGAGATAAATGTAGCGAAGAATCAAGCAAAAAGTCTGCTCTGGTGTCTGCTGCCCTGTTCGTCCCACACAAGGAAAGAGGCAGTAGCGCTAAGGGCTGGTGCTGGGGGACTGCTTCCCCCACAGCAGCACTGGGAGCCAGGCTTTGGCTCCCACAGGTCTGAGTGCTCGTGTGCCTCTGGGAGTCGGCCACCCCAGCACTCAGGTGCTGCTCATTCTTGGAGACTTACTGGGGCCATTCAGCAGAGCTGGATGCTGCCTGAGTGGGACATGTGGCTAAGAAATACTTGGAAAAGATTTGCAGCACAGTCTGCTTATATGTCCCTCCTTTTTGTTGCTCCCCACTTGTCTGTGTTTTCCATTTTTTATCTCCAGTGCAGGTTTACCCAAAAGACAAGGAAGCACTCCTGGAGGGACCCTGGCTGATTTTGCAACCTCTTTTCCCTGTCTAGGACCTCTAGGAATCTAGATACTGACTGGAAATCGGTGGGACAACTTCATAGCCACATCCTGTCAAGATTTCATCTGAGCAATTTTATGAAAATTGAAAACTAGTATCTTCACATATATATAGCATAGTTCAATTTTCTGCTTACTTGGCATCCTTCGAAAGAAGCTGTTGAAATATTCAATCTACAAAGGAAGATTGCAGCAGCAACCTGTGAAAGCACACTTAAGGAGAAGAAAGCAAAGCATGTGAGACCAGATTTTCCTAAAGTCTAGTCTTTTTTTGCTCCTCAGCATTTCATGTGACAGACCCTGACCTATGACTCTCCTGCGATCACCTGCTTCCCGCAGTGGGGACTCCGTACCTCACACCAGGCGCTCGCCTGCTGCAGGTGCCAGAGACGGAAAGCATCCAAAGGTTTTGGAGCCTGTGGCAGTGCCTGGATCCAGCAAAGCTTCATCTGGATGAGCACTGACTGTAGGTCAGCGCATTTCTCTCAGTGTTAGTAAGCGGGCTTGCTCTCAAGCTCTCGCATGAATGAGATTGGAAATCCAAGCAGTTAAAGCAATACTTTCTGTTGTTGCTGTTGCAGTGTGTCTAGAATTAGTAACAAAATCACTACTTACTGCAGCTTTTCCTTCCCTCTCCACTCCACCTCGAATAAAGCAATGCAATTTAAATAAGGAAAAGTGAATCACTTAAATAATACTGCGTAGAAAGCACTCGAATCTCTGTAAATCATTGAAAGAGATGGCTTTCAACAGTGTGTGTGGGGTGCCCTGCTCCAGAACGCTATCCATTATTAGCACAGAGGACCACATCTCTTACTGCTGGGAGTGACAACAGCCCTACTGACTCTGCAGATTATTTTGAGAACACTGCTTCATCTCCCCTCTCCTCCCTCCTCCTGGTCAAACACAGCCTGGTTGGCCCAACAAAGGAAACTTCAGCCTGAGAGGGGAAAACTCAGAGTTTCTGACAGCCAAATCAAGGCCAGGCTACTCCCCTCCGTTTTCGGGCAGTGCAGGTCTTTGCAGCCAGTCACGGTGTGCAAACACTTCCATTTGACAAGGGAGGAATCAGGACAGGGGGATTAATTGCCCAGGGAGTCCTGTGGCAGGAACAGAACATAGTTCAAGGCCATTAAAAGGAGATGACGTTTTGGGAGCCTTAAGGCTGGAAATGTAGTAATAAACCTTGAGAGGAAACTATGGTCTTAAAGCCAGACAGCCTGTGGTCGTTGAGCAGAGAACAGAGGTCGTCCTTTACCAAGACATATCATGTCCTCAAGCATCTGATTTCCAAACAACAGCAACTCTGTGCAGAGACCTTTGCTCATTCTCCATCTTCAGGCCATTGGAAAGGACTCCCAGAAGAAACAAGCATCGTGGTAAAATGCCCTGCTCAGTGTGTGGTCGGGCTCCAGAAACTTGTAGAGTTGTTCTTGTTCCCATTTACGAAAAAACTCAGCTGAGCCATGCAGCTCAGTGTAATTTTTTTTTTTTTTTTTTGGTAGAGTCATTGAGAAGGATCATATATACCTTTGCAAGGATATGAAGGGTATGAATCCTTTTTAATTTTATTTTTTTATTTGCCTGATATGTTGCCTTCAGTGTATGAATGAAAGGCACACGGAGGAATACCTGTTTCCTACTAGTGTAGAAGACCAAGCCCTTAGACCAAGCCTCTCTCTGACAAACGGTATCAGGAGATGGGGATCAGGATTGATTACGGCGATATCAAAGGCCTTGTAAAAAAACAGTTGCCCCAACCCTATTGACCATCAGTGAAAATTATGCATCAGAAATCCATTTGAGAGTCTTCTGTGGCCTCCTGCGAATGAGACGGTCCCAGGCATCCTTTGTCGTACAGAAAATTACAAATGCAAAAATATATTAATGCTGGAGACTTAAAACCTGAAAGACTCGAAGGGTTGCCTGAATATATCACTAGCTTCAAACCCAATTAGCAACCAGCGTACGGTCTGCTCTGTCACCAGAAGTTAATGACTTCAAATAATAATAAGAAGCCACTGCTGGGAAGTTAAACCATTTCTCTGTTTAAATTTATCCTGAAGAGAATGCATTTTTAAGACAGGTTTAATCATCAGCCCAGCCAGGAGAAATTAAGGAGTTGAAAAATGAGTTATCCAAGCTGCTAGTGAAAACCTGCTGCAAACACTGTGATAACGGCAGGTGTTGATCTATAGCAGGCACACAAGAAGTCTGTAATTTATAGGCTTCCCATAGATCTGCCAAGGTGTTTTTAATGCTGGAGAGACCCCAGGAAAACACGGGGAAAACATATACACAGTTCTTTCTTCATGTGTGGTGGGGTCCATTTAAAATTTGGGGAATACCCCAGACAGCCTTAGGAATGTTGTGAATAGTGTGGTGTAATAAAGTGCTCCACTGGAAGGCAGGGTCCAAGCTGCACAGAACCCTGACATGCATCAGATGAGAGCCACAAAGACGCCAGCGATGGACCCTCGTGGGTCGCTCTGCCCTCAGCCCTGAGAATGCTTCAGAGCAGACCCGCTCATTCGTAAGGCCAGAGCTGCGGCAGGACAGAGGCCAACACGCAGGGCTGCAAAACTCCCAAACAACCCTTGAGGGAAGAGAGAAGGAGCAGCAACACGAAGGGAGAGCCTGCATGGCATCTGTGGATGCGGAAGGAGAGACACAGATGTTCAAAAGCAGAGGGCAAAAATGGGAGAAACGCTGAGTTCTGCTGTTTTGGAGGAGTGTGAGTGAGCCAAGAGGGAGAAGGCTGCAAGTCCAGCATGCAGGCGGACAGTTGCTTTGGAGGAGGACGTGACATGGCGATGGAGGGCCTGTCAGGGCTGTGCAGTGGCTGCCCAGACGGCCCCGCTCCACGAGGCAGGGAATCCTCCCCAACGCCATCTGTAGAATGAGATGAATGGAAACCACTTCCACAAGAAAAGCAATATTAGTTGAAAAGCCTTATCATACATTTAGTTAATTACTAAGTGAATTGCTTTAATGCCATACAAAATATGCAGCTGTGTTTAATGAGCTGCTAAAATGTTCTCTGGGCAAACTTTAATAATATCACTATTCTTGCAGAGGAAAACTGCTGCCAGGGAAAATGTATCTGTTCACACCTAAAATGTTGTGAGTGGCAGCTCGACGGCTTTTATCTTTAGGGCACGCAGTTGTCATTTTCATTAGTATGAAATGTTAAAATATTTATGCTTATCGCCAGCGTGCAGCCTTCGGGGCAGACTGCGAGGCCAGCTGTGCTGGTGACAGGGAAGGCAATTCCAGGATAGGGTAAATAAAGCTGGAGAGCAAAGTCAACCTCTGCGCTTCTTTTGGCTTCCCATCACAGCTTACATTTCCTGGGCCTCAGCTCTGGAAGCAACCTTACACTTTTTTTGCACCAGTCTTGTAGTCGTAACAAATCTGCTGTGCCGTGCCAAGGCCACATGGCCTTGTAGAGACGTGATGATTGTCTCACCCTAAGCACGATGCCACGTCCCAACCAAGCTGTGCGTGCACGGTCTCAGGAAATGGGAAATGAGTGGCACCGAGGCAGGCTGTTAGTCGCAAAGTGCCTGTGGGAGAGATTACTGGAGCTTCCTTCAAGCAGCACTGCTGGCTGCAGGCACTCCAGGGCCCCGGTCCCTTTGGGATGCGCTCCTCTGGTATGGCAGGAACGGGTTCGCTCATACTGGGCACGCTTCCACTTTCCAAGCACTTCTCATCCCCCCTTGGCTTCTCAGGTTGCATGCACATTCCACATTCAGGCACTGGAGACGGACCCCAGGGCTGCTTGTCCTCATCACACTATCTGCCAGTACCTCACCCCATGGATGCTCCGCGTGTTGCACGCCTGTGGTGTCTGGGCAGACAATCCTGCAGCCACTGGGGCATGGGGTGGGTGGTTTGAGCTTTGAAGGCAGTCTGCAGTCTCAGTCCTGTACCTCGCTGCAGTTGAAAAATTCTTGATTTATGGGCCCGGCTGCCTGGCAGAGCGGGGCAACTCACTGACAGTATTTTTCTGAAAACTTGCCCCGAGAGTCTTCTGCTGCTGCAAAGTGACTTTCTGTATCCTGATGGATTGAGACAACCTGAAATACTCAGAGATCCGAGAACACCTTGAGAAGCATTTGTTTATCTTTTCTTAGAAGAAACCCAGTCACTTGGGAAGACAAGCTTCAGAGATGTTTTAAACATCTATAAACAAAGCCAAATATTTTGACTTTGGAGATGCAGAGGCTGCCTTGCATTACAAATGCAGTCAGAAGCACACTCTGCTGAGCACATGATCAGGCTGATGGATACTCGGTCTGCCTGCTGTTTGCTGTCTCATTCAGAATAAGGTACCTTCGCTCCGAATATAAATTGTGAATACATTATTGTATTTCATGCAGAGAAAACATTTTAGTCTTTTCTGATTTTCAGAATGCTTGAGAAGGACCAAGTACAAACATTTTGCCTGTATCATTTCTTGAGGAAGGAAACCATTAGCTGCAGCAAGGGCTACATCTTAACCATGCAATTACACTTATGTCCTGTCATCAGCCATTAATGCCTAGGGGAGAGAGCGTTTATTGTAGAATTATGCTGAAAAAGAAATGAAGCATCTGTGTGCCAGGGAAATCTTGACTTGACTTGCTCAGCGGTAGTGGCCCGGCCTATTAGCTCCATCTCCTGATATATGTCCTTGTTACGAGCTGTTTCTAGTTTATGGCTCTCTGCTCAGGTTTCTATAGCTCACCGGCGCGTAAGGGCTATGAACGGCTGTGCCTGCAGCCTCACGCTCTGCTTCAGTGGATGCCCTGCAGGAGCCCTGGCCCCTGAACCACAGCCTGCTCAGCACCAGCTCTGTCGTCTGGAAAGCGGAGCATAGCCTGAGTTCAGGTTCCATCCAAGCCAGAAGCTTCCCCACCTTGTCTTTTATATCATCTGCTCTCTGCATTAAAATTTCATGCTGAGCCTCCATAAAGAGTATAAGCATATTTTGGAAATATACATAGGGCCATAAAATCCCTCCTCATACTCCGCTCTTTTCGATTCACGGCTTTAGAGGAGGCTCACAAGATATTTTGCTGGCTGAGTTAAGGGATGGGAAACGACTTGTGGAAGGAGCTAAGAGCTTTCTTCAGATTTTTTCCAAAGCAGGCAAGTCTCCTCTGAGCCTCTTTGATCTTCACTAACAAGACCTCCCAGGAGACTTACAGCTCTTCCTGGTTACTGCCAGGCTAAAGAGAACAGTATTTTTTTCTCCCTTATTTTTTTCTGCTGTTGAAGCATTTCACCTTCTGGGCACAGCTTCCCTCCATAACAGCCTGATTTTTCTTGTCCTTAAAAAAGGGAGAGACAGACTGGGGAGGGAGGACAGCAAAAGCTGAGGCCAGCCAAGTATTTGTCATAGAAGAACTGACCTGGAAGGAGATTAAGGGTGAGAGCCTGTCCCTCATCAGCCCCATGGAGGGAGGAAGAGGCAGTGTTGAAGGCATTGCAAAATGCACTGGGATACCAGCTAGGTTCCTGCAAGCCACTTCTTTGTTTGGGCTGATCTCCCCGGCCCATGCTACCAGTGCATATCAAGTCCAACCGTAAGAGCTGGGAAAAGCTGCTTGAAGCAGAACTATAGAAAAAAAAAAAAAAAAAAAAAAAAAGATGTAACAGCATCAAGGCAAGAGAACACTCAAGCAGGGGAGTAAGGCACCTGGCTGCCTCAGAAAGGAACTCTTTGAGGCACTGTGCACCATATAGAAAGATAGGATCTTGACACTAGGTAAGGGAGTTTTTGTTATGGAGTCATCAAATCTTTGACCGCAACAAAATAGCTTGCTGTTAACAAACCATTTAATCAGAGGAGTGGTGAACACATCACAGCCATGAGTTTTCTTCCACAAGAGGAGGCAGCAAGGCTGCAGTGAACCTGCTCTGCGTGCAGTGTAGTTGCAGAGGCAGCTGCAGCTTCCTCTGGAGTGATGCTGGGGCTGATCAGGCTCTTCACCTCGCTTTCTTGCTTCCTACCAGCGCCGTTACTGCAGCAGGCAATGACCCCTTGCAGAGAACACAGAAAAACCAAAAGAAGTAGGGACTGCTCCCCGACCCTGCCAACCATGACTCCTCCAGCCCTTTACAAGGCGAGGGCTTGGATTTCCCTGACACACATGGAGTGACAAAGAGCACGTAGCTCCACAAAGCAACAAGTCCTTCTCATGTCAAAGTAGAAGTGCCTTGTGAGAACTGTGTGTTTCTGACAAGCACTGTAGGGTGAAAATAATAAAAACTTCACTTTTTGGAATATTTTTTTTCTCATCTGTTATTATTTGCTGAATTTCTTTTTAATATTCTGACACTGTGGGGAAATAGATGAATTCAATATTATTATGGGAAAATGCCACAGTCCAAAATCAGTATTTCTGAGACTCTCTGAGTTATAGGAAAATGGGTTTTTCACAATGCACACCAGAGCAGGGATCAGAACTGCTGCAGGATCTCCATCCTTGCAGGTGTTCAAAACTCAGCACAACATGGCCCTGAGCAACCCCACATGACTGGACCTGCTCAGAGCAGGGAGCTGGACTCGAGATTTTTGGAGCAAACCACCATTTTTCTGTGATTCTGAGATTTAAGGGGTGGGAAGGGACTTGCTACAGCGCAGGGGAATGCAAGCCTAAGAAATGAATCTCCTCCAGCTCACTCTCTTCTCTACACAAAAGCACAAAGTGTAAAACATGAAATTTTAAAAGCCTAAAAATATTCCACGGCTCAGTCTCATGTGGCACAAGGGTGGGTGGGGTCATTCGGTCTTCTTTTTAACTCTTTTTTTTTTTTTTCCGTTTTTTCCCCAATTGAACATCAAACAGCTGCTGTCTGAAGCAAGGCCTAGAGGAGCTGTCCTCCCCGGGCCTGGCCTACTCTAGCAGCAGCGTGAGGACGCTGTGCAGGCTGCGGCACCGCGGCGCTCGCAGGGACCCACAGCACACTGCATCGTACCACAGAATCACAGAATACCCTGAGCTGGAAGGGGCCCACCAGGATCACCGAGTGCAAGCCCTGGCCCCACCCAGCACCACCCAAACCCAAACCCTGGGTCTGAGAGCGGTGTCCAAACGCTCCCTGAGCTCCAGCAGCTCGGGGCCGTGCCCACTGCCCTGGGGAGCCTGTGCCATGCCCACCACCCCCTGGGGCAGAACCTTTCCCTAACCCCCACCCTGACCCTCCCCTGACGCAGCTCCATGCCGTGCCCTCGGGCCCTGTCGCTGTCCCCAGAGAGCAGAGCTCAGCGCCTGCCCCTCCGCTGCCCTCGTCATTTGTTCACTCGTTATTCCAGTATGATGCAGACATTGATGAAATATTATGATACAGCGCCATATTTTGGTCCTTTGCAGACTCCCTTCTTGAAGGCAGTCATCTCAGTAGGCCCTTGTTTATAACTAATCCCGTCTCTCTCATCATAATAGTGTGTACCATATATTGCGAATCCTGCCTACTGTTTTCTGCTGTGTCCAAAGAAAATGGACCAGCACACAGACCTTTGCAGTTTGAGTGTCACAAACAAAGTTATACAGCTGCTTTTGAGTTCCCAGCATTTGTCATCCAGGCTGCTTGGCAGGAATTCACATTAACAATAGATTACACTTTAATATTATGCAATTAAAAAAAAAAAATCAAATTTCCTCCATGAGAGATTCACTAGCGTTATAGAAAAAAAAAAGAAAAAGAGTACATGACATTGCAAGACTGCTATTGGGGTAAGGCAGTGGAATAAAGTTTGCACAGGTAGTATTAAATCTGTTACCTGCTGAATCCTGAGTTCTAATTTTTTGCAGTGGCAATCACTTTTCCTTTAATGCTGCTTCTCTTTATGTATTTTATTAAGCTAGAGTTTATTGTAGGCCGGAGTCCCTCTGGGTCCTGTCTCCTGTGGTTATTTCCCCTACAACACATAGGAAATGTCTGGAAAGCACTCCAGTTTGAACTTAAATGTCAATCTTTGGTTTGAATTGCACCAGTGATCGGCAGGTTCGTATGCCAGGTGTCCGTACAGCCACCTGGCTCTGTTCAGAGAAGTACAAACGCTGAGGGGCCAGCTGTTGGAGCTCAGCCCTGCAGGGGCACCAGCGACGTTCCTGAGAAGCCCACTAGCTCCTACCCAGAGCCTCACCCGCACAGAAGTACTTACTGCACCTCTCATTTGTTAAGGTCAGGGAACAGCTTTCTGCTGCAGACCTCTGCACTAATCTGCTTAGTTAATTAAACAAATCCCCAGATGCAATTACTACTGCTAGTCAAGACTTCTGCAGATGATAAAGCAAGTGTTCTGTTGACTTTAATGGGAGCCTGACATCAGGCACTCCTGTAAGAACACTTGTATCTGTTCCCTTGGTCTGCTCATTTGCTTGACCCTGGTAGTTTTGTACCCAATTAGAATGCAGCAAAGCCATCATGAGAGCAGGCAGCCCAGGAAACAGCTGCCATCACAGGGCATCTCAGTGAAAGTCACCCAATTTCCCCTTGCCTTCCTACCCCTGCCTAAAAGCATTGTTGCAACTTTCCACAGGGAAGGTCTCGGTGAGACCAAGGAAATAAGCCCAGTTCTTGATATGTGCTGCTCTTAACATCTTCAGCAGTCATGGAACCTTTGGTTTTTATTTTTATTTTTATTTTTATTTTCCTTTCCATTTATTTTTACCCTGCTTCAAAACTACTTCAGCCTTTTAATGTGGTGTTCGGTGTTTCCCTTTCTGCTTTCTTTTCAATAGCTGCCCAAGCACAGCACAAATATACCAGCCCACGTGCACACCCACAGAAGCTTCTTCTTAGCAGCACTTTGGTCCCCAAGAAGTGTGACCACTAACCCCTGTTCCACCTTCAGCCTGCCCAGTGCACAGCAACTCTTCCATTCCTCACTTTTACGAAGAAATTCAGGTTTGACGGCTGCGGAGTCTTTTTGCTGCCATGTTCACTGCATTCTTGGCTGCAAAACCTAGTCTGCATTTGCAAAAGCTACATGAACTGGACCCTTCTCGACAGCTGATTTTATTCCTAGATCCCTTCAGAGCTTGGGGATGCATTGGTTGGTCCCAGGCACCCTGACCTCCTCCTTATTTTAACGTGCTCCTCCACATCTTGTTTGCACATGGGCTTCCTTGTTGGGTGCTTCCAGCACTTGTGAAAACAAAGCAGTCCCTTTGGGAACCTTTCCTTTTCTGAGACAGTTGGGTGCCGTCACATCACAGCCATGATCTCAGCTATTTCTTGAACAAGCTCTCTGCTGAAAGCACACAATCATGGGTGTTCATTAACAGTAAGTACAAGTGATCTTTTGCAGAGCATTCGTCCCGCAGAGCAGTGTGCAAAGATGTGAAATAGATCTGATCCCTGCTGTTTACAGCTGTTTGTGCAGCTGAATCATCGCTGTGGTTTATTCTAAGGGTCAAAGTAACGGTTGCCCTTTGAGGGAAAAAAAAAAAAAAAAAAAGAGAAGTCTAGAAAATTATTCTTAAGGCCTGTAGTTCAGCAGGTTCCTTCATGGTTTTTCTCCTCTACTGCTTTATTTTTTCTTTTCTAAGGAGAAGGAGGTGGAAGATGTTATTGTCCCATTTGTGTGAGATTTGGGGGGATAACCACAGTGATTTGAGTCTGTTTAGCTAGATGCTAATGCAAACATTTTGAGTTTGGTTAATTAAACTGAATTATTCTAAAATCAGCATTTTCCTTTAAAGCACTAAAATCCTATTTCTGACTAAATGCCAGCCATAAATACTGGAAATGCCTGAAATGTCTTTTCCTTGGAATAGATAGTATTTGCCTCTGAGCACTTACAATAAGTCTCAACTTCCAAATGCTTCAATACACGCTTTCTACTCAGTTGCAGGACGCGCTCTCCCTTTTTCCTCCCATTGCTTCTATCCAGAGCTGTGCAACCAATTGATTTCTCGTTTCCTTAGCAGATAAAGAAAAGGAAAAGACTTCCATTACCATTTTTGTTTTTAACCGAGGTCCCTAAAAGATAAGCATGCATTTCACATTGGCCAATGAATTTTAGCTGGAACACAACTTAAAAATAGAAGTTGACAAGAATATAAATTTGCATGAAAAGCCCAAAGTGGTGCCTTGAAACAGGCAAGATCAACATTTTCTGAGTTGCTGTGAGCAATCTGGTGAAATGGCACAGACTCTGCAGGACATCCGAGTGTCAGCTGAATCTGATCTGTTGCTTGTGCATGTTTATGAGCCAGTTGTGCTTCCTTCACCCTGCAGTCTGTGGGCTGCTGCTCTGGCCACAGACCCCACGTTGTGCTGAGCAGAAGGCATGTTCTTACCGTGTCTAGTCCCACAGAGACTTACCAAGTGCGTTGAGCAAAGACCTTGTAACTAAAGATCAGGTTAGGAAAGAAGATTGGTGTTGCTCTAGCTCTGCCCTCAGCGAAATCCTGCTAACTGCAATGCCTTTTGAAAATCCTTTTCAGTGCTAATGCTTATAATCTTGATATTTCACTGCTTTAAGGGATGCTTAGTCCTACTCAAAACTCATATTTGCATTCTGCTTGCGTTGGTCTGGGGCATTGCTTTGTTCCTCAGACATATCCTGGATGAGATCTCATGGGATTTTCATGGGTTTTGCTACATGCAGACATACGCAGGCTGGACAGACATAGGTTCCTGTTAAAATCATCAGCAACCGGGCCCTTACGGTAGGGCAGGGCTGGCAGGATCTAGGCTTTACATCCCAAAAGGGTTTTATAACATGAAGTTAATTGCATCTGATGTTTCAACTCCTCTGTTCCGTAGAGCTCATAATGAGACTCTGGCAAACAACTTCTTCTGAATAATTTGTTGCATGAATTCAACATCTCTCCCAGCTGACAAAAGCCATGAATAGACTGCATTTCCTCCAACATATTCACTGCTGCCTGAATGAATGGAAATATGTTTTGTCCCAGCTTGCCTTTCTTGGAGGGGAGGCTGGCTATAGAAACAACACTGCTCTTACCGTCCTTCGGCACGGAAGGTCAGCCAGCCCTAGCTGGCCACGCTTACCCTCATCAGTTTAGCATCCGTCCAAATGTTTTCATGCCTGTGTCCTACAAACCAGCCCATAAGGAGTCATGGTTGTGGGGTAACCCCAGAATCCTGGGCTACTCATCCTGGGAAGGCTGGCAGCTGCCTATCACAGCTTATCGAGAGAGCCAGAGGCTTACTCTGGAAGCATGGAGCTCAGAGCGTTCCCTGCACTGGGAACAGCTTGAGGTGCTGATAGCCCTGCTTTGAATCCACGGGCTGATAAGCTTCCAGACTGGATTCACTCCCAGATAGAGAAATACTTCTTTGACAGGTTCCCTCAAATAAGTCAGGAGCTTTTCTGCCTCACCAGCCCAGTGCTGGGCAGCACCATAACACAAATTAAAAAACCATGCTGCACAGACCCGTGGAAGGAGGAGAGGGACGAGCTGGCTGTGCCTAGCAGAGCATGCTACTGCTAGAATAGTGCTGGTGGAGCAGTCAGCATGCTGACCCCCCCAAATCCCCCCAAATACCCCAAAGTCCATGTGATTTTCCAGCTCAAGTGATCTAGGTGTTAGTCCGTGGCCAGGCAGCAGCCAGAAGTCCTGATTCGCACTCAGAGGGACACTGCCCTGTTGCCCCCAGGCCAAGGGGACCAGGATATCTGTGGGGATGGCCCTCTGAAGAGCCCCAGCCTATGTGATGAGGGTCAGGACTGAACGCCGTATGCGGCCTGATGTCTCTGTTCCTTTCCATTCAATTACAAATTTTTGATTTGCTCTTTCAGCTACCGTGCGCTGAGCTGGCACTTTCCACACTTGTTTGTATCATGTCCATTAGTCCCTCCCTTTTAAGTGATAACAACCAGCTCACAATCCATCATTTTGTACAAGAAGATAGGAATTTTCCTTCCCTGTTGTATGAATTTGCATCTGCTTTCATCTGCTCTTGAAATTCCACCCGTTTTTCCTTGTTTCAATAATAAATCATTTATTTTTGAAAATAATTTTAAAATAGTCTTTTTCATTTTATTTTTATTATTATTTTATTTTTATTTTCATTTTCATTTTTATTTTTATTTTCATTTTTTATTTTTTTATTTTTTAGCTGCCCCGCTTTCATCCAAAACATCATCAGAGAGCAGATGTCACTCTGAGAAACATTTGGTAAGAGAAGATTGACAGAAGTTGTTTCTGACCCCCATCAAACCTCTCCATTTCCCTTATGATTATGCCTTCAAAATCTTAGCTTCAAAGCAAATCTAGGCAAGTGAAAAAGCCCTGCACAAGCAGGCACTGAGATAAGGCACAAGCCACCCCATCTGCACAGACTCACTAGATAAGGGAAGGGCTGTTGTGGAGAGCAGCAAAATGCATACTAACTAACAAAGAGGCCAAGAGAAACCAGCACTTTGAAACAGCTGGCCTCTTCCAGAGAAGGGAAAATGCTGCTAATGGAAGCAACTGCTTAATAAGGGGAGCTTCTTGTGTAACAGCCTGTTTTGCTCCAGCAGTTACATGGTGCTGCGTGGCTCTGTTTTACCCTATAGCCATGTGGTTAAGGGTGAAGACTGGGAAATCACACTCAGCTCCTTTTGACAGGTAGAGAGGCCACATTCTCTCAGGGCAAATGGCACATTAAGGCTCCTTATATTCTGGTGGAAACTGGAATTTCCAGCTGCCACAGGTGGTTTCTAAAGAGAGGCTAGAATCAGATCAAGACGATTTTTTTTTTTTTTCTGCTGCCCCCAGGAGAGATAATTCATCTTGTCGTTGTTACTGGGGGAGGAGAACAAAAAACATTAAGTCTTTCCATCTGACTGAGCTTTACAAAATGTGTCTATTGAAGGTGTGAGCATGCCTGAAAGCACGCAGTGCAGTATTCATGGCTGGTTATTTCAGTTCTTCTCTCTGCGCTGTGTTCATTCCGCCTAGTGCATGCATTTCTTAGCGACGTTCATCTTACAGCTTACCCAACTCCCTAGTACACAAAACCAATAATCTGATTTAGAACAAACAAACAAACAAACAAACAAACCCCAACAGCTACTAAGAGGGGTGAGTCATCTCTTTAATTTAGGCCATGGAACTATCTGAAGCAAGAGAGAAAACAGCTTAGAGAGAAAACAGGGGGACCTATGCCCTCTTCCTCCTCTTCTGCATTTCAAGCTGCATACAGAAACTCACCCCACATGGCTCCCACACTTCTCTGCTCTGCCCACTTCAGGCTTGACCACACTCTCACCTCAATTATTTATTGTTCCCGTTTTTTGTTGTGAGAGATCACATTAACCCAGCCTCTTCACGAAAGAAAAATGATCTTCCCTGCAGATCTGCGAGGTGCTAATTAGCAGCCGTGGCTTGGTGTTTGCAGCAGACATGCTTCTGCTGTCTGCAAAGCCTTGTCACCACAGCTAGGAACTCAACACTGCATTAGGAAACTGGAAATTCATCCTGCTGGACTCCCCATCTGCTCTCTATCTAGAAAGACTGAAAACAAGTGTTCCCAGCCAAAGCAGTAAAAGGAGCTCCAAGGAGCTGCCCCACTCGCTGCTCTGCCCCACAACTTCTTGTCGGCGTCGTTTCATGAATGTAATGCGCAGAGAAAGTACTGGGATGTACCAGTACCAGCTCGCAGCGTGCCCTCGTGCTGATAAAGGCCAGCACGTGCTGGGCTGTGTTAGCCAAAAGGCCAGCTTTGACTCACAGGCATTGTCTGAAGGAAAACCATTCTGGCTAAAATCCCAGTGGTGTTATCACACACAGATGCAAGGTCCCTCTCCTAGCAAGGGACACAGGACAGGGAAGGTGAGGGATGCTCACCTGGTGAGGTGAAGGACAGGGAAACTGGGATGCTGCGGTCAGGAGGGACATTGCAGCCTGTGGCTGTGCCAGAGCTGCAGCATAGCATGAGCCATGGCAAGGAGCCTGTGCTGAGCAGCTTCTGTGCCTGCATCAGGTCTGTGCTCCTTTGAGGGCTGCTGAAAAGCCGGAGAAAAGGACAATAAAACTCGGCCAGCAGCTGGTCATGATACTTCGCAAAGAAAGAAAGCCTTTTCTGCTCCAGTTATTGAGGAGTGTGAGGGGATTGGATTTAGTGCATGCAGCCTTCAGGGGATACAAACGCTGAGCAGCATTTTTAAATGAATGGGGGAAGAAAAGGCTAATGTTTCTGATAGCATCTTGGGATTGGGTCTCGGGGTCTGCTCAAACTCCCGAGGCCAGTGCAGAGGAAATGAGTGACGCAGGTGCACTTGGCTCTGCGGGGAAAGCGGGTGCCACTGTGGGATTCCCCATGCCCTCCCCTGCCCCAGACATGCAGAAGGAGCCAAGGGACCACGGCAGGGCCTGGCCCTCTCCCTCCAAACGCAGGGCACCCAGAGGTGGTGGTGAGCAATGCCAGGCACAAGAGACGCACGCCACACTTCTAGTGCAGGGAAGCAGAAGCCTTTCTGGGAGGCTTCCAAGAGGTAGCTGTCATGTGAGCCTCAGAAAATCAGGCCTTTGACGTCTAGGATTGCCAGCTTATTCTCCTATATCTAAATTTACTCAGAAAAAAATCCCTTCTTTGGGCATGGCTGATGCTCTGTGCTCTTGTACTTGCTCTGTCTAGGGCGCTGAGGGTCTCCTGCTGGGAGCCAGTCTTTTAACCGTGGATATACGCAAAAATCTCTTCATCTGGAGCACGGCTCCAGAATAGGCTTTTTTTCTTTTTTTCTTTTTTTTTTTTTTTTCTCTTCCCTACTGATTTAACATAGTAGAAAAAGGTTTATGTTGGTTTGCCTGTGCTGACAAATCCCAAAATGCCACAGTGAACTTGGAGTGGGAATAGGGGATCAGGGAGTTCCCAAGGGTGTTCACAAGAGAATACATCCCAGTTCGTGTCTGTCCCTTCCTGGCGTGGCTCAGTCAGGGCCACCCTGCTCCACTGACCCAGAATTTGGCACCCAATGCTGCAAGCAAACCTTCTGGCTTTGGCAAAAGAGAGGCAACATCTGGCTGTGAATGGCTTAAAAGTGGCTCCTTGATTTCTGATTGCCACTTCTAAATTTCTGGGCATCTCTCCCTCTCCCCCATCTCATCTCAGCCTTCGAAACCTAAGTTTAAATGGCTGCCCCAGGCCCCTGCTCTTGTTTTAAACTCATGGTGTCACGCATAGATACCAGGATGATAAGTGCATTATAAATCTGAATGAATATGCTAAGACCAGATTCCTGTTCTGTGCAAGGTGTCCTTGCAAAGCTTACATTCATCAGCCTTTCTCTCTGAACAAGACTGCCTCTCCTTTTGCACCAGGGCAGTGGTTTGCTGCCTATAAGCAGCAGACAGCTCTGACAGATCTCCAAAGAAGAGCAACCCAGGAAGCTTAAGTGTGCTTGCACTGGAAAACGTCCAAGGGTCCACAGACTGAGGAAGTTACATGGCTGCTTAGTTTGCAACTGTGAATGTAAAAGCAAGGATAATCTATTGTCTTTGTGACCGTGTTTAATATCTGAAGTTAAATGTCCATCAATTAACCCAAGGTAGAAAGGTTTAAGAATATTTCCCCGAAGCGACTGTAAATGTAATTTCCTGTAATTACGAAGCACTGTCCATTTCCATAGTGGCTTAAAACGGCTTCACTCTACCTGAGAATCAGGTTAATAGATCTGGTGTCAGCTCACATACCTGTTTTCAAAGATTATCACACTTATTTATTAGTGTTACCCAGAGGTGGATGAGGACCACACCATTCTTGGTGCTATGTGAAGAACACAGAAGTGCCCCAGGGCAGAAGATCACTCCTGATCTAAAGAGCCCAGAGCCTCAGTGCAAAGGGAGGGAGAGCTGCAGACAGAAATATAAGTGCATAGGGAACTGGTGGGACAGTTTACACTGGGCACAACAGCAGCCAGGCCCTTACCAAGAGCACTCAAAAAAATAGGGATCGTGTCTCTGTCTGGGGAGCTGATGGAAGCAGCCAAAATGCAAAAAGCAAATACAAGGGGTACCTGTGCATATCTGGAAAATGCAGCTGGGTCTCTGTTCAAGTACATTGATGCCATCATTATCTTCCCTATATTTAAGCAAAACCCAGCCTAACTCATCACAATTTGCATATTGAGGGCTACTTGGTCTCAGCGGCACTTTACCTTCTGTACCAGTCAGCCCGCACTGATGGGACACCCAATGGACATCGCTGTCCTTTGGGTTTGCTGTCAGAACCTGATGTTCCGTGTCACTCCTAGTCCTTATCCCAGCAGGACAGCAGGAACATAAAGAGACAAACTCTTGGAATCATAGAATCATAAAATGGCTTGAGTTGGAAAGGACCTTAAAGATCTGGTTCCAACCCCCTGCCATGGGCAGGGACATGTCCCACTGGATCAGGCTGCCCAGGGCCCACTCAGCCTGGCCCTGAGCACCCCCAGGGATGGGGCACCCACAGCTGCTCTGGGCAGCCTGGTCCAGGGCCTCGCCGCCCTCTGAGTAAAGAATTTCCTCCCAATATCTAATCTAAATCTCCCCTCTTTTAGTTTAAAACCATTTCCCCTTGTCCTATCACTGTCAGACTGTGTAAAAAGTCGCTCTCCCTCCTGTCCGTCAGCCCCCTTCAGGTACTGAAAGGCCGCAGTGAGGTGCCCCTGGAGCCTTCTCTTCTCCAGGCAGAACACCCCCAGCGTGGCCTCTTCAGGGTTAAGCAGCAGCCGACAGGATAGAGTTGCAGTCTGAAATTTCAGATGCTCCCTGCTGAACACAGCTCACAAAGCAGCACCTTTTACAGCTGTTCAGCAGGTATATCACCTTGCAGCATGCGTGATTGAGGGTTCCTGCAGTAACTTTCTTTTGAGGACTCCCTTCAATTGCTACGCAGTGCGTATCTTTCGCCTGACTAGAGATGCTAGTTCACACCATTCGTCACAATTTGACTGATCTCCAGTGTGACCCATCACAAGAATGAAGAATTCAGTGAATAAGTGTGGTTTATAAATGTCACATGAACATGGCTTTTTTTTTTTGCCTATGCTCTTGTGCTAATCCGTAAGTGCAGCAAAATACCAGATAGATATGTTGTTTGTTTGTTCGTTCGTTTGTTTGTTTAAAGGAAAGTGGGTTGTGTGTAATTTGTAGAGATCAGTTTGTCCTCCTATGTAATTAATCCCTCTTCCCTTGACGTGTGACTGGCGTGAGCAAGGAGGGTAGCAAGGTGTAATTTTTTTTTTTTTATTTAAGAACGCAAGGAAAGTATGCGTAGCCAATGGACACGCTGTTGTGTAACAATGAGCCAGATGACATCTTGTGGGCTAAGCTATTGTCGCTGCACTGTTTTAATAGGGCACAATCTGTTTAGCTGGAACATTTGGCTTCTAGGTATATGAGCTTGGAAATATCTGAATGTTAACTTTCACATTCCTGTCTGCTTTCTGAACTTGTCCGAATGCTCAAATACATGCTTCAAGTTTCCTGTTCTTATTCCAGATGGCATCTCATTGGAAACAGTCATGCCCAATGTGTGCAAATAGGCTGTGATGTGCAGAAATTTTTAGTAGGCAACCATAGGTCATTTGGCTCCTCCGGCTGCTGCCAAGGGTCCGGCACTGCTTCTCCTAACCAAAGGGATCATATTCAGCTCCAGCAAGGCTCTGGACAGCCACAGCCACATTCAGTGATGCAAATTGCCAGTGCTGGCTTGTAGTACTGATGCACAGCCTCATCTAGATCAACACACATCACACAGGACTTGTTTCACCTTGAAACTCCTGTGTCACCTCTGACTGCTCCAGCCCAGGTGGTGAAATCAAGTAGGGATGCTAGACATGAGCCAGGGATCCTGCAGAGAGCCTATGGATGGGACCCAGTGCCACAGTGTTCTGCCAGAAGAGGGGCACACAGGTTTGAGGGTGCTGGACCCAAAGGAGTCATGTTGCTCTTTGTGCTCCCTCCAGTGACGGTCCCCCACCCTAGGTGTTCAAGGAGAAACAACGTGTTTTCAGTGCTGACACCCTGCCCAGCACACGTACTTGCCTCTCTCCAGCCTCCTTGCCAGCTGTGGCAAGGCATCAAGCAGCCCTGGAGCCCTGTGGAGAGCATCCCTGTCCTCCAGCTGGAGTCTCACTTTCTGCTTCCATCCCCAGGTCCTCTTATCAAGCCCCATAATCACCGCAAGTGAACAAATCAACTTCTATCTAAATATGAAATAATTCATTATTTTAAAGGGAGCTCTGAGGAATTTGCAAGCAATTTCCTCTAGAATCTTGGCAAAAGGCAGAGGACAGCTCCAAGAAGCAGGGAGTTTGCCCAAAGCTGCAGCCTGCTGGACACCAAGACCCAGCAAAGCCTCTGTGCTTGCTGCCTGGAGAGATGAGTGGGGTGCATGACCTGGCTCAGAGAAGACAGTGCTCTAACCCTCCAGGCAAATGCTGCACTAACTACAAAATGTTATTTGGAGTCAGACAAGGACTTCCTTGGAGGGGATGACTATAAAGTTCAACATGACTAAAGTTTAAATCTGCTCCAAAAGTTTTAGGAACCAGGTTTAATCGACCTCCTGTAGGGTATGCATTCCCAGGGGCTCCAGGAGCATTTGAACAATTTCTCCTCTGAAAGCCTCTGAGCATAGCTGACCCTAAGAGTGGCTGAGTAGCTAGCTACCTGTGTATTCTGATTACTCTTTCACCAAGAGTAACGCGTCAGCCCTTTTAAGAAGGCAATCAGAGATTCCTCTGAATTTCAGCATGCTTTGAAATGAAGTATCAGGTAACCCAGGTTCACATATTTTTTCCATTCTTAGGGAGAATTACAGGAAAGGCATAGCAAGAGTGATTTGCCCCAGGTACTTGAACTCTTTTATTTTTCTGATACTCAATATTTCCATGTCTTACCCAGGGTCAGATTTGGTCAGGTCATTATTGCCTAACCTTGGCACATTCCAAGGCTTTTTCCACGTGATTATTATTTCCTTCTCTGCTCTTTAAAGAAATTCTCCATCCTCTTTAACGAACCACTCCACTAGTTAGAAAAGCTGGACATATTTTAAGAGCTATGTGGCCAGGAGGGTTTTTCCAAAGTGCCTCGATATCTGCTAGAAGTGTTCCAGCAATATAGCTGTCAACATGGAAAAATGCTAACAGCAAAACACTGAGATGAAAATTTAAGATATACAGAGGTGAAGATACTCATTTTCTGATTCACTGACTGAGGTCCTTGCTCAATCTCACTCTACTGAAAATGCTCCTGAGTAAAACACATTACCCACTGAGATAAAACTAGGTGGGATTTTCTCCTTTTCTTAAGCTCATAAAGGCTGTGGAAAATAATGGGAAAATAATGTAATGGGCCCAGACTGCTGTGGATCCCTGCAGCAGCGTATGGCCACCTCCCATAGGAGGCTCCCACTGCAGGGCCCACCACCTCGTGGGTGCATGGAAGAGTATCTCCAGCAGATGGTGAGCATGCCTTCGATAGCAGAAGATAAATCTGCTGCATTAACAAGGCTCGCCTGTAACTAGCCGGTGCAGCAGTGAACTCCCCTCCCAGCTCATCCCCTCTTGGGTCTCGCTCCCTTTCCTCCCCCAGCTCTCTGACATTTTCTCTCTCTTCCTGCACGCTCACCATCTGTTGGAGCTGGTCTTCTGTGCACGGGGCTGAAGATGCTGATTTTTTAGTTCTCCCAGTGGACGATCCCGAGGAAGGGTGAGGGCCTGAAATTGTAATTTAACTGAATTGCATCTCTGAGCTGGAAACTCAGACGGCCTTTATGGCTGCATCCATTCTCTATTAGGTTCTAAGCCTGGATATTGCAATGGTAAATACAGTCTCCAGTTCCTTTTCTGTTGGCCTACAAAATATTCCATCAGGAACAAGTTAATGTTGTCACTTGGATCTTAAGATTATTATTATTTTTAATAGTAATACATATATAAGTTATAATAGTAATTACCAACTTTGGCTCTTGTAGGACAAGCAAAACCTAACAGTATAAAATCCTTTAGGGCCAGACTAAGAAGCAGCTGCACTCCTGAATCCTCAGAGGTGCCATTGAGCTCTGATTCATTCTCAGCATCCAGCCTGTGATTTTACTCCTGGTAAGGGCTCGCCTTCCAGAGCACATAGGAGTTAGCTGGGTACCTGTTTGGGCAGCCTGTCTGCTCAGAGTGTTTTTGCTGAGCTGCAAACCCTGACTGCAACATACACAGCTGCAGTAAACCAGGTGTGCTGTTTCAAAATTGGAAGTGCCAGTGCAGGAGAGGCTTGCCCACCCATCAGAGCCAGAGGAATCTGTTTTACTCCTCTTACAGGCAAGGTTTGTAACCCATCTCTTGCTTTAAGCTACTGGCTTTCCTTGGAGCTGATTAAGCCCGTGGAAATTCCTTTTGCAAATCACACCTAGATTTTGTGTTCATTTCCCAACTGCAGGTCTGACATGGTGCAAAGCTCCCATGCAGTGGTATGATCCAAGGAGTCCCCTGGGCTTGCCAAACAAAAAGCAATTTTCTGCCTCCACAAGATGTGCAGGGATGAACGATGCTCTCAGAGCTGCACTCACTGAGGACGCAGGGTGCTCTTGCAGGGCAGGATGTCACTTCCTGCATCCTCTTGCAGCCTCTGCTGGCGATAGACACGACAGCTCTGTGCTACTTTGGTCTCAAGCGTAGCTGCTGTGGAGCTGGGGCAAGACAACCTTCCGTGTCCTTCAAGTGGGCGTCAGCAAATGTTAGTGCTGCCTTCGGGAGGCTGAGACACCACAATTAAAGTGAATCAATTACAGCAATGATTCTGATTTCAATCCCACTTCATACTTAATTCTCATTGATTTTAGTTTTACCAGTCCATCACAGAGAGGCAGTGGGGTAGAAGCATTGGTGGTGAGATGAAATCAGTATCCATCAATTGGCTACAGCCATGATAAATTACCAATTAACATCAGCGAGCTAAAAATGGTGGTGATTAACCAGAGAGCGTGCAACTAGGAGCTGTGAAATTGGAATGGCAATAGTAGGGCAGCTAGTTATTAAAAAGATGTGACAGCAATCCAAATGGCCTTATTTTATTAAAATACTCCCTCTCACAAGGATGAGGTTAGCTGACTTGTCAATGGCGTATTAAAAAAGAAAAACAAACTTCAGTTTAGAGACTCAGGATTATAAGAGACAAGGTACAACACATTTGCTTCAGATGTGACCCCAGTTAAAGCTGATGTTGTGGCATTTAAGTCTGTCTGTATCAGGCCACGGAGGGAATTCGCAGGCTTGGTTGCCACCGGAGCCATCGTATCCTTATAACGTCTCAGATTTCAGCATCCGAGTGAGTTTGTTTTCCAAGGGAAATTGTGTATAACCTATTTTCTGGCTTTTTGTGGTAGGACAGGACCTTGTTCACTGTAACAGAAACTACCAAGAACGCTGCTTCTCTGTGACCCTGTGCTAAAGAAGGTGACTGACGTGGCCCCAGGTAGCTGTACTGGAGAACTTTCCCTGACAGGAAATGCCAGCCGCTTCTTGCTGGTGTTCTCATCCCACTGGAGCCACAGATGTATTATCCCTACATGTTGCCTACACACGTTGCCATCCAGCAGCCCCTGGAGTGCAAACCCATGGGACAAAGCAACAACAAGGAATGGCCCCCAGGAATCCTTTTTCCGCTGCAGTCAGAAACATCCAGGTCAGGCTCCTCTTGCCAGGCACAAGGAGGTGGGGAATCCCGCACAGACAGTTTCCAGCCTTTCAGCACAAGGTGTTTAACTTCCTCTGTTGTTTTAAGACTTCTTCAGACAAAGGAAGATCCGCTCTGCTTAGGAGCAGCCAACCATGGCAGCTAATTAGCACCGTGAGGAAGAACATACTTCTCTTATGCCAGGACTGGGATAATGTCTACTACAAGCAAAAAGAGCGCATGGAATAATCAAAGTGAGAATGACTGTAGAGCAGGAAGGTCTTAGACAAGCAGAGCAAGAGTTGAGCCAAGTCCAGATGTGACTGCCGGAAACCTGTTTGAGCAACAAATAACAGCAATGCAGTCCCTAGTGCCTGCTGCTGCTGTTGTTTTTAACAGCAGATGATGGTCTGAATGCCTTACAGTCCTACAGAGCATTCAAAAGCTGTTGGAATAACATGACACAGAGAAAGCCCTTGCTGTTATGTTGCTAGAGACATTTTTAATCTCACCTGCCACAGGATTACTGGGTTTTGCATCTCCCACCAGCCGTGCTCTGGCTGATAAGCAAGCACAGCAGTGCGGATAAGCAAGCCCAACTCCCACCAGCAGCTGTGCCTGTTTGCTGCCAGCCCCCCCAGAGGCGTCTCTCTGAGCCACATTTTTAAGCAAGGAGGAACCACGGTCCTCAGTGGGAAAAAGGGGCTGTGGAGAAACTAGCGGAAGGAAAGAGCTGGAGGAGCAGATCAGGGCCTGCATCCTTGTGACAGGCTGATTAGCAGAGAGGTGGGGGAAGAAGGAGGTGCCGAGAAACGTGAATCTAGTCACCTCACCCTGCACCTGCCTCCCTAGCAAATGCAGAATTTCCCTATAGAGCAACTGCAGAGAGCAAGAGTGCTGCTTGGTGCAGCTGAGAAGGAACACTGCTGCCTCTCCTTTGTGCCTTCCACACCTTTCTCTGAACCTCAGCTGCACGTTGCCTCCAGCCATGACGTCTGGGCTGTTTTTTCCTTTGGCTCACTGGGGACTGGCCGGTGCAGGTGCTATTGCAGGAAAAAAAACAAGGAATGAATAGCTCAAATCATAACCACAACTCAATCTCTTGTAGATCAGCACTGACTTTACAGAGGTGCTTTCAGATGAATGTGGCCCTTCACAAAGAAATGGTCTGACTCAGAATTAATTTAGGAACTAGGACAAAAAAAAAAAAAAAAAAAAAAAAAAAAAAAAAAAAAAAAAAAACAAACCTGCACCTATATTGTTGGATTTTTGCCTTTGTAATGCGGTGAAATTTAAATCCTTAAATTTAACTGCACACAAGCAGGATTTGGCTGCCTGCAGGCTTTTTAGATACAGCCTGGATATAGGATTGCTTTCTCTTTAGATCACAATGCATACAGCATGGTGTTAACCAGAAAAGCTCCCCCTGCTCCTGAGCCCAGCTGCGTGCTAGTATCTCTCCCCTAAACAGGGCAAGATGTCAAACTCCCATATCTCTCTCTCAACAATTGCCAGGACTAGTGCTTCTAATAATACTCAGCCTCAAATTTTTGATGGCAGATTTCAGGAGGATTTAATATTACGGCTTGGTTGCCAGATACAGCTAAATCCCCAAACAAAATCTCCCTGCTGTTCTAAACCTTTCTCAAATACTCTTAGAAATGTGCACTATGTATTTTACTCAGTGAAGACATTACATGAAAAAGTTACTCTGCCTCCCTGGAACTGCAGGTAGGAGGGATTAATTGTGTTTGGTGGCTATTAATAGCCATAACATGTTATCACAAAGCACCACGAGCAGTTACAGTGCATTGCAAATGGAAAAAACACTGTAAATGTGGCATTTTCAACGAAAAAACAGGAGTCCATAACTCTTACTTATAGCCTGGTTTCAGTAGCAGAGAGCAAGGCTCAGAGGGGCCTTTTATTATTTCTTCCCTTTCTTTGATGTGACATAGGTTTACAATTTATTACAGTAAGAGAAACGTTTGCTAATTAAACCTCTGTGCAGAGTTGCTGTTGCTTTATTTTTAGGCCCTTTCACAACACCATTTTCAAACACACGGCAAACTTTTCACTTCTCAATTCTCTTATCCAGTTTCTTTGAGCAACGGCTTTGCAAAGTGCTTCAAACTGGCTGAGGGCTGTAGGTTATCTGCTTGGAGGCCTGGTTCCCTGGTCAGATGAAAGGGGAGAGAAATCACAGCGAATTTTCCGATTTCCAGCTGCATGAGGATGGAGAAACACGAATGGGCCAACTTCTTAGAAAAAGCTGCAATGCACAGAAAGACTTTGCGCGTTCACTGTTACTCAGTTTGTCATGTTGTAAGGCTGTCCACAGATGCCAAATCGTTATGTCACGACTTATTGCTACAGATCTGGACAAAGAGCACAGACGCTTGCTTACCAGACCAGATCACTACATTCAAAAGCTTTTACTATTTATTGAAATTCTTCCGTGCTCTTTTGACAGAAATGCATTGTGGAAGAAAGGTGACCTTGTCGAGATCCAAATGTCTCTTGGTTGCAGTATCAGTTTGCCAAGCCCCCTCTCTCACTGACAATAGCAGTTTCAGATCTGTGTGAAATAGAAGCTGCATGCAGCAATTCTGAATGTTTGTCAGAGCTTCTTGGGTTGTTCTTTCGGTTGTACTCAGGAACACCGTGTTTCCCTGAGAAGGGAAACCTTAAAATAAAACGCAAAATAAATTCACTACAAAATTCACATTTCAGAGCTATGTTTTGAATGAGTACTCTGGGAACTGCATGTGCATGCTGTTCCAGCTGGGAAGATAAAGCAAGCCAAAGCTTAAACTGACTGTTTCCTACAAAACAGGAGGTGAGTTTGGACTGTCCTGCAGTATACTCTGGATGAAAGAAGCCTGATACCCCTTTGAAAGCCCCACTTCTCTGAACCCTAGCTCTTGATGTCTCTACAAAAACTCCGCCCCTCTTGGAAATTGCCAGCATCTCTGCCTTCTTCCACGAGGGAATCCTGCAGCTCATGGGGCTCTTCATGAGCAGGTCATATTTTGCGTCCCTCACCTCATTCCTGGGACACATTTTCTCACCCTGTTTCCAGACCAGCTTTTCCAGCTCTTGGCTGATCCCTTCAATATCTTACTTTATTTATTTATTTATTTATTTATTTTTTTCCCAAGGAAACAATTTCCTTGTGTGTGGCTTTGGCTCAGCCACAGGGGAGCACTACTGTCTCCAAGCAGATGTCAAGATTTACTTTTCAGCCTGCCTTATTCTTGTGACAGAAGGACTCAGTCAAGTTTCAAAGCTTCCCTGACAGCATTTCAGGAGTCAATAGTGCATTCAAAGGACAGCCTTCACCCGGCATACAGGGGCTTGTTGCTGATCTGAAGCTACCTCAGTTAGTATGTTTTTTTTTTTAAGCTTTTTGGCTGGTTTCAGCAACATGGGGGAGGCAATTCAAACATGACTGGAAGGACACTTTGTGTCTGAAGACGATCCGTGTCTCGGAGCGTCTGCCACTAAACTGCTGAGAAATAGATTGATATTCCATGTTCCCATCCCTTCTCTGTCGTGGAGACTGCTCCGGGTTGGGCTGCTCTGAGGGGCCTTGCTGAGACGTGCCTCCTTTGCTCCCCGCTGCTGACTCAGCTGTAAGTGTCTTCAGTCCAAAATACTATGTGGGTGAAGGCCTTCAGGACAGACTGGGTGTGCAAGGAGCCTTCTCGCAGAAAGAGAAGTTTTCAAGAACTGTTTTCAAAACTGTGGCCTCACGGTGAGACATGTCAAATTCCTCCCTGATGGGTCGAGGAAATCAGTCCTGCCAAGGGATGAAAGAGCTGCACTATGGAAAGAGAGGCTTGGTGCTGCCTTTAAACACTCAGCAGCTTCGTCTTGAAGAGAACATATCTGGCTCCAAACACCTTCCCTTCTGCCCTTTTCCCAGGGGAAATCACAAGTACTAGTCTCACACCCTCCTCCCACAGCAGCAGCTGAAGCCACGTAGCAGGGAGCTCCACCCAGGTGCCATTGCTTCACTGTTTATTGCACTGTTCGTGGAGAGTGGAGAGCAAAATCACAAGCGGGCTTATACCTTTGTGGTACTTCTGCTCTATGAGAGACGTTGGACTAGAGACCAGTGGAGGTCCCTTCCCACCAGCACTGGGAGTCCATGGGGCTGGGAGCCACAGAAATGGGCATTTCCCTCTACGTGGAGGCTGCCAAGCAGCCCAGGCTACTGATGTTCTTCTCTCTTCTTTCTTGGCTGGAAACACCTCTTCAGCTTGCCCCTTGCAACTGCTGCATGTGCTGGGAAATGCTGCGCGGTCAGAAATGATACCCACCGTGCCTGAATGGATTTCACTGGGGCTTGCTGCCGCTTCACCACAGAGCATGGAGAGCAATTTGACATATTGAAAGCTGAAGGAAAAGCTCTCTGGGCAAGAAGAAGAGAGGCTGAGAGAGCCTGGAGCTGTGGTGGAAGCACTCTCAGCTCCAACGAACCGTGACTGAAGAGGGAAGAGAGAAGCAAACAGAAATGCTGGGTACAAACCCCCTCCCAGACACCCCATTAAAGCTTTTATCCTGCACAAATCCACCTACATTACTCCTTTCTGTGATCTCCTGTTGGTTATGAACTGTGTTGTTTAGCCTGGGGTCTCTTTGAAACCTTTCTTCCTCTTCTTTTGCACTTCCTCAGCCCAACGAGACAGACATTCTTCCACCCCAGACCCCATCATACATTCCCAGACCTTCTCCTCCACTTCCCAACAGCTGCCCCTCCTTTTAGGTTTTTTTTTTTTTTTTTTTTTTTTTTTTTTTCCCCCTTAGACCTACTCAACAGCTGTCTTTGAATACCAGCCTCAGGGCCTAGTGTCAGTACCCTTTTCTGTCACCACTGCTGCTGAAGAGATTACTTCTATCTCTGATTCAGGACTTTTTCTCATCTTTCAGGCAGGAGAGAACTATTCAGCCTCTGAGAGGACCCTGTACTACTTTATGACACAACCTGTTATTCACAAGATGCATAAGCCTCTCCACCTCTGTGCTTCCCCTTTCCAGGCTTTACCAATTTTTAGGGCAAAGCTATCCCTGCCTCATAACTTTGCTCTTTACCCTTCCACATGGGGTAAGGGTGGTATTTGCTCCTGGGGACAGGGGTGGCCCAGAGAGGGGAGAGTGGCAATGAAGACCCAATCGCTGCAGAACTGCTGAGCGGGGATCACATCCTGTCAGTCCCTGCTTGGTTTTTCAGTTTATTAATGTGAACTTCATTGAAGGGAGAGCTGAGGTAAGATGGAAGAGCAGCGGTAGGAGGTTATTTGTAGAATGTCAGCCAAAAAAAAAAAAAAGAAGAAGAAAATTGGTAGGAGGCTTCAAAGGATGGAAATGGACTTGTTTGTTCCAGGCATAGCCTGAAAATAGTCCTGGGACTCAAGGCTATGAGAGAGGGCTGCTGACCAGAATAACACACTTAACTCTAAATGGACAGCTTTGAAGAAATGACACTGTCTAAATGAAGAAAAGCCTGAAAGAAGAATGTACATTTGCTTTGCATTATAAACCTTTGTTGACTCCATTTGTAGGTTATGGAGCTTTTTTACACAATATCCAAAATGCCCTTTGAAACCACAGTTTCAAGAGTTGCAGACGACTTCTGGAGATTTTCCCCACTCACTTGGCCAAGGCCCCAGACTGATGGAGTTGACGGTGAAGATGAGAGCAATGACAGGCGGGACTGGCTGGAAAGCCCTCCCGTACTGTATTGCTCAGCAAACTGGAAGCAGAAATAGGAGGGATGAGGGGCAGGATTCACGTGCTCCTTTCCTCCAGCCATGCTAGAGGAAATTGATTGTCCAGCTGCTTAGCGCTGGCTGATGCTGGCTACAACCCATATATCCCACAAGTTCCCAATGCCAGAGAAGTAAATAAAACACAGCAGAGCCCCCCGCAGTAACCTGTATGTCGCTAGATCTGAGACTATGTTTAGTGCTGTGGCTGACAGGAGAAAAAAAAATGAAAAAGCCCAAACAGCTTTAATAATAGATTTTGGAGAACTTCAAATTGTCAAAGACATTTTCTAGTGACAGTTTGTCTGAATCATATTTGGCACTGGTAATATACCACATCTCCTGTCATCCTTTTAATTACTTTAGAGCCTTTTAAGAGAGCATTTTAAACATTAATTAAGAACACCTCTGCTTTCAGACCAAGCATGAGAAAATAAAATATCCCCAGCTGTTGCATTTTAAGTGGCAGATTGTCCTGGTGCTGCAGATAAGCTTTCTGAACGAACAGCATGCCAACACCAGAACAATTCCCAAAGATAACTTAATTTTGTATCTATTTAAGGGTTTGGGAAGGGAAGTGTAACATATTTGAATTTAAGGAGACAAAGGACCTCAGTTAACTAATTACGTTACCAGAAGTCTGTACGAAATGGATTTGTTCCACTCATTGCTGATTAAACCTTGAAAAGAAAATAAAGCAATGCTACAACTGACTGTAGCCTAAGGCAGAAGATTTCTTGTGTGCAGAAACAGAGGATATGAAGTCTTTGGAAGGCAGCAGAAATATCAGTAACTTAGGAGTAACTTAGGATTTACATTACAGCTGGACAAATTTTTAAGCAATTTATTTGATGAATGTAATTCTCTGTCCAGCATCTGAACAATTCTGTGGTGTCTGGCAGTCATATTAAGGAAATTTATTCAGGCACAGGTTTTGGGGTTGGTGGAACACTGTTATCTGTTCTACATTTGAGCTGTTTTGCTCAGTTATAAATGGTCAGCAGCATCCTGGCAGGGTAGGTGTGATGAGCAAATCAGGGAATGTACTGAAAGTCACTGTGGATGCAGGAGCAAGCAGACACAGTCATTTGCTGGAAATGCATGCCTGAACGTCCAGAGAGTATGTGAGATGGGGGCCTGCAAAGGGCCTAGCCATGATCTCAAACAGCATCATCTGACCCACTGATTCAGCCTTATTCCATCGCAGATGTGGATGCAGCAACGGGACTGATGGAAGCGAGAGCGAAGAGGGGAAACCTGGAGGTTCACTGGGCAAGTGGCTTCAGCTCTGCCACTCGCAGGGCGTTGCACAGGGGCATGGTGCAAAAACACAGAAGCAGATGAGAGAGGCTGCAAATCCTTTCAGAGAGGAAGGTCTGAGCGTGTCCTAGCACACCTCCAGCAGCCGCTGTGAGCCACCAGGTACACCCCATGGGCAAAGGTGGCTGTGTCTCAGTTCCATGGGCCATGCAAATCAAGTCAGGCTAGCCAAGCATGTTTCAGACTATCTGGGATCCAACACAGGGGCTCAAGGTACTCCCCCAAAGCACCTTTTGCTGCCTGGCTGCTCCCAAAGCCCACCCAGAAGTGGAAAAGAGAGGAAGCGGCCAGAAGGACTCCTCTGGTATCAGCATGCCTGCTGCACAGCATGGCAGGGCAGAGCTGGCTGATGCGGGGCAGCCAGAGCAGGAAGTGTTTCCTTTTCCCTTCTGTGAAAAGAAAAATTAAACTATGATGAGCAGGACCTGGAGCTCCAGCTCACCACAGATGAGGAATTACCACACAGTGCATGCAGCACATGGCCTGTCATCCTTTCCACCAGTGTGGCTGCTCTGCTTTGAGGTGATCTTTTTTTTTTTTTCCCACTTTTCTCATCATAGCACTGATATAACTCTAGCCTGCAATATCAGGAACAATTTTCTCTCAAAAGAGGATGCCAAGCAACTGTGTTAAATTTATTTCTGCCCTCAGCGTCTCTGAAAGCCAAGCAGGGTCTTTGCATATTATAACTCTGCTGATGGCTTGGATGAAATCAGCTGCAGATGAAATCAATGGCAGCTAGCTAGCTCTCAAATAGCCTATTTGCAAAGGTAATACGTTAGGCCACTGAAAAGGGACAACTGGTCGTTTCTTTCTTCTGATCCTCTCAGCCAAGGCTGCCTCCCCTCTCATCTCAAGTGGGGAACGTACTAAGGATAATTGCAAGGAAAATAAACAGAATGACTTCACTTATTTTGCTTGTTTATCAACAAATATTTTGAGGAGAGCCACAAAGAACTCTAGTCCTGCCACCAAATCAAACCCCCTTCAGGAGGTCACTGGAGAGCTCTACCTGCTCTGCTGCTGGCTACACGGTGTGTGTGAAATAAAGACATTCAGGTTTAGCTAATATCACTGCAGCTCTCAAGTCAGCTGGGAGGCTGATGAGAAACAGGGCAATAATTTCCAGAAAGAGCTGAGCATTTCTGCTCAGAAGCATCCATGCCATCCTTGTAGCTGCTGCACTCTTACCTGAAGGCTTGATTGTCTGATGCAGTTTGAAGTCATGTCACTTAACTATAAAGTTTAACTAATTGCTATATATAGAGAGCGCTTGAAGGTCTATTGCTGGAAATGTTAATAACGACTCAAGATAGAGTCATCCTGCTTGTATTCTTCTTTTTTATTAAATTTGTTTAGTGCTGTTCCACTGTGCAAGCATTTCCCTGCATTACCCTGGCTCTCACAATGGGCAAGGTTAAAGCAAATAAATGAGAGGCTCTTTGAAGATTATTGGGAGATCTCGGAAACTGCTGGATAATTCCTGGTTGTCATAAAGCATCCAGAAACATCTCTGGAGAGGCTCTTACCCCGCTGTGGTTTCCACGCATTGACTCACGTGATCCCATGTGTGCTCAGATGAAATGCAGAGAAGGGAAAGCGGCTGTGGGAGCCTCCACTTGTCATATGCAAGGAGAAAGCAAGTTCCCTATGAGGCTCTGAGTGGGAAGAGCTGTCTGGGTCTGTCTTGCTGTCATAGAATCATAGAATTGAGTTGGAAGGGACCTTTAGAGGTCACCTAGTCCAACTCCCCTGCAATGAACAGGGACATCTACGTGCCCTCATGGTCTCTCTATTCACAGCCTACCCTGGTGAATTTAGGACACTGATACACTCATCCTCCCTCTCAGCAAAGGATCATGTCACCATGGACTCTCAGAAGAAGAAGAAAAATCCTCCTCAAATCCTCTTTGGTTTGAAATACAGAGACAGTGACTGATTCATGGTTACAGAGAAGAGAGAGGCTGGTTTTAGGGTTGATGCTTTACTTTAAGAACAGAGGAAAACTCGCTGAATTTGGTCAGAAAGGGATGAAACCCTAGAAGATGGGGACAGGCCTCTGTGCAGATGATCTGGAGTTACCAAGGGAGGAAATGCTGCCGCTGTCCTCCCACTGCTGTATAGTCTCTCTCTCACTGCACAAAATCTTCTGAAGTCTTTGTTGAAACTGGAGCACAGTGGCACTGTGCTCTCACCATTTTAATGCAGATTCGCTTACCATCAATTAACCACTCAGAACTGCTTTGATTTCAGGTAGATGTCTTTGTTGAACACTTGTGAGTGTCAGATTGATTTAGCTACACTGCTCATTTATATATTTCTTTGGAGTAGAAGTTAAAACACATGACAGGGCCTTTAGAGGAGTCTCTGTGGAAACTGTGGGTAAACGGCAGGAGTCAGACAGCATGGCAAGGATCACTGCCTGGCAGGAAGCTGAGCGTCTCCCGTGGGTCACTCTGTGTGCTGAGCTGCTGGGGTTTCAGCTGGGCAAGCAGGAAAGGTCAGCCGGCACATGAGCCCCTGGCACCAGTGCACAAGCCCACCTCACAGGAGCCAACACAAGCAACTCCCCTGCAGGTCTGGACAAAGCTTTTGCCTGAGCAGCACTCCACACTTCACTCAGAAAGGTGCATCTGGTGCTTAGCTCAAGGAGGGAAGGACCAAATACCTACCTGGAAAATAGAGGTGGGAACAGACCTACCCAAACAAGTCCCTGGCTGGCTGCTTTCCGCTCGTCCACAGTGTTTGGGGCTGTTCCACCACTGCTGGTCTCTGCTTGGCTCGTACCACCTGCCCAAGGCTCCTAGTGGATCTCATAATAGTTGTTTTCAACAAGAATTCATCAGAAAACCAACTTGACACAAACAATTTGCTTGAGTAGGAGAGGTATGAGAAGTGCTACTGTGGTATGAAAAGAGCTTAAGGCTGACATGTTAAAAAACAAACGTATGAAATGCTAACTGTTATAAAGAAGATGGCAGCTCCCTCCCCAGCACTGCTCTCACCAAGAAATATAAATCACTAGTTACCTAGCTTTAGTACCACTTTAAATAAAGCATGGACTGCAGAAAGTATGGTCTTCATTTACTTATTCATTCAGGAATGGTTTTGTTTATTCCCATCTCAATTCAATTTGCACTAGATATACGTATATTAACATGCATCTGGATGGACAATAAGCCGTTCCCTTAGCCTGCCAGCTGACACGTCACGCACTTTGGGCGCAGCCAGCCTTCCACACCCCCCAGTCAGGAGGCTTCCTCCCTGAAAACAGCTGCTGTGGCCTCGTATCCATGCAAGGCCCACACAGGGCTGTCCCTGCTGCACTGTTTGCAAGGTGCTGAGTGCAGCACCAGTTGGACATACTGCAATTGCTTCTTCTGTCTTCAGAAGTCCTTCTCTGGGTCTTCATTAGTTCTCCTAGGCAAGCAGAATTTCCATATTATTAGCTGGAAAGATGCTGCTTCAGCCAAAATTTCCACAACAATGATCAACACAACAAAAACAACGAGCCCTCACATTTTATAGCAGCACATTAGAAAATCCATTTTCTGTAAGGTGGAAGAAGTTATTGCGCACAAGGGCAAAAACCTCTTTGAAATCTCCGTGGTGGACACATAATTTACTTGGTAAGCTATTTAAAAATCAGCACTTCTGAGGTATGTGTCAGCCTCCAGAAACACTAGGCACCTAATTAGAGGTCTTTTTGCAGTAACTTGCGGCAGAGGCTATGTGTTTCCATTCTGTGCTCAGGCAGTCCTGGGCAGGTGAGCTGAAGGAGACGATGCAGACACAAGCAGGTGCTGCCTGTGCAGAAGAGGAGGGCAGGGGCTGTTGGTCTCTGCATCCCACCCCATGGGCACAGGCATGGGGTGGATGCAGGTACCCTACCCTTCCCCAGCAATGGTGCACACAGCTGAGCAAATGTCCAGGGTCCGGGCATCTGGGGAGGAGAGTGCCTCTTGCTTTGCAGGAGAGCCAACCCAAAAAGCCCTAGCAGGGGCGTCTGAGAAATCTGCAGGTGGGTTGCTGGCTTTATGCTTGATAGATGGTGCTCATGTTTCCCAGCTTGGGCCATGTGCGAGCTGTGAGCACAACATACACTAGCTGTCTGGTCTCCAGCTAGGAAAAATAGGGGAACTGGGTACAGCTTCCCTGGGTACATCATCCTGTCTGAAGGCACAGTGTTGAGAGGAGGAAGAAAAGGAGGGGTCTGGCTACAAAACCCTATGGCACTCTCCCCAGAAAGACAAGAAAGGACATCAGATGCTGCAGCATATTCATAAAAACTGCCCAGGAATGCATTTTCATGGCCTCTTTGGCCAAACCAAAGAGGGACAGCTCAGCAATTTTTGTACAGTGAGCAGAAATGCTGGTGTTTTCAGCATTTAATCAGGAGGGTTAGAAAAGAACGAGTGTTTGTTCAGAGTTCTAGCAAAGGATAAATTATGAGAGGATTTGGCAGAGCTGAGCAGACATACACAGGGAGAAAAGAGCAGGAGTCTTACAGCAACATCAGAAGAAGAACACCACACTTCTGAGAGATGCCATGGTCTGGCGGAGGTCAGCATCATTCTGATGCTGGACTGCCCTTCGGTCCTGAAAAGACAAGCTGCCTATTTGTGCTGCTGCTGAAAGTGGAGGGGTTTTAAAGAGACTCATAAATGAAACGACCTAGTTATGCACAAACAAATCCACAACAGACAAAAGAAAAGCATGTTGTATTCAGTAAACCTTTGAGTGACTGTAGAGGTCAAAGCAACAAGTCTAGAAATGAGAGCATGTCCAGCCACAGAAAACTCTTCCAACTGGATCCAAAGAAAAAAATGGTCCTTCCCCCTGACCTTGAATTTTAGGCTCATTTTCACCAGATATGTTAGAAATCATTGAAAGACACTCCATTCAAAGCAAAAAAAAAACAAAAAATTGATTTGTTCCTCCCATGGTTTGCTTCACTTCAACCAGTACTCAAAGCTACTTGCTCACTTTTTCTGCTGCTAGGAAAGATATTTGGAAGGGAAATACCAGCTGTCCGTGCCACTGTAACCATAATACATCAAGCTCTGTCAATGTGTAAACTTTTTTGGAAAAAAAAAAAAAAAAAAAGGCAATTTTCTTCCTCTCTCTGGAAATGAATGCAGATTAGTTTCTGCTGAAGATTAGCATCAGTTATAAACATATCTGTCCACAGGGGTGATGGAAATAATTTTTCTTCATTTCAGATAACAGTAGGGACCACTAGGACACCTTGTATTTTCTTTTAATAGTTTGAGTTCTGTTTTGTTCTGTTGCTTTTTTTTTTTTTTTTTTTTTTTTTTCTTTTTTTTTATCTTTT
>VXAV01012036.1:15150-25178 GCA_013399715.1 Alectura lathami
AAAAAAAAAAAAAAAAACAACATTTGAAACATATGCTAAGATACATGTGCTCAAAATTAGCTCAAATAGAGGACAGCAGGTGGCACTGGCAACATGCCAGAGTTAAAACAGCTGTGTTGAACTGGTATAAAATTCATCATATTACATCTGCTTTATCTTTAATGTGATGTTGTAAATGTACGGAGCCTAAGCTCTTCTTTCACGACATCCCATCCTCTGCTCCAGGTGTCCTCTTTGATACTGCTACTTAGTATAGTTTATTAAGCTAGTCATAGAGATGGAAGAACTGTACTCACAGTGATATATCATAATAGGACAAGGGCCTGTGGGCAAGAATTGCTGCAGGAGAAATTCCATCTGGGCATGAAAAAAAAAGTCTGTTCCCTATGAAAACAAACACTGGGAGAGGCAGTTCACAGATCTGGGCCCATCTCACTGGAACTGTTCAGAACTGGGCTTGAAAAGGCACTGAATGAAATAATTTGAGGCCCTGTTTTCAATAGGGTGGACAGATGATTTCAAAATCCCTTCCAAACCCAGACTGTTCCATGATTCACTATGGTTAGGCTACACAGTACCATGCCAAGTTGCCTAGACACTACTCCAAGCCAGCTCTAAAATACACATGGGTAGTAAAACATCCTTGAAGGATACTACTACAGATAGTAGTTAATAATATGCTGCCAATAGGACAAACTAAAGAGCTTTTTAAAAATTTCAGCTTCAGAGCTGGCTCATTTGGAGTTGCTTCAGGCATTCTAAGGTGGCTCTGCCTTTGAAGACAATCTTCTGATCTTCACACGTCATTCAGACATAGTAAATACAAGAAAAGTCATTCATTACACAGGTTATAGAAAAAAAAAAAAAAAAAGACGTGAGGACCACAGCTTACATGAAGCAGAAACTTGACACTCTCATGTTAATACCTACATTCTCTAGTCCAAGAAGGACCAGGAGTGGAATTGTTGTCATTCCTCCTTGGATCCATTCTTCTAGAGAAACAGTGCCATCATGATCATAGTCAATTTCTTCCATCATTTCATGAAGAATCTACACAGTTTAATGAAAAGTCTGTCAGTTCAGAAGAAGAACTTCGTATTTACATTGTACTAGTACCTAATATTAATAATTAGCACCTAAATTTCCCAAACAAAAGTTCCCCCTTGTATCCTTACTATGAATAAGCAAGAGACAGTTGCTGATCAGAATTTTCTGGGTTAAATCAGTTGTTATATAAATATTAATTACTATGTGCACTGAAGAAAAGCTTTCAACTTTACCAAATAATGCTTCACAGAGCAGATTTAATCAGAAGATACTTGAAAAAAAGAGCTAATTCACAGCACCATAATGGAGCACAGACTATTACAACTTCCATCTTGTCAATATCTAGAATGTCATGTTGTCATGAAGAATCACAAAGCAAACAAAAACTGTCCACAACACCTTAAAAACCGGTGATAAAATGGATGCTTACTGGGCTCAGTTCAGTAATATCCCATTCAAGGTATTCTGCAACATGCATCATTTGAGCAATGATATTTTCCAGCTCCTACAAACGAAAGAAAAAAGAACAATAATATTTAATGCAATATTAAAATGACTAATTCTACTGCAAACAACTAGTAATTCAAATCTATTGCATTCTGTGACTACTTTATCAACACTAAAATATACAGAAAAAACTTCATTTCTATTCACTAACTGGTGATGCACTGTGTGAAACTTAAAATCAGAAACCTACTGAGCAGAACAAAAAAAAAAAATTAAAATAACATTTAAAAGCAAATATCTTACATTAATCGATCCACCCTCACAAAAGAGTTTCTTCTATGTGAGAAGGAAGGTCTGGGGGCTCCTTGGTATGAATAATCTATGTTCCTTATTTGACATGAACGCTTTTCCATATTCATATGTACAATTTGGTTTGTAAACATGGTCAAAGTTCTGACATCTCTCTACTTATATCCACTGTATGACTCTCACACTTTCCCATTTTACTGAAATCTTTGCTGATGTTACTTTCATATCCGCCTCCCAGAGGCATATTAGAGTTTTAGGAACCATATTAATGTGTCCTCTACAGTAATATGATTAAAAATAAGAAGATTATACAATAGGACTGCACAATAGCTGTGTCAGCATTTAAAAATTTATACAGATGTAGGAAGAGCAGCTTAATGGAAGAACTCAAAAGTTGCTTTCAAAATGTGCAGCTTTCTATTGGCTATAATTTACAGTGCTTCTATTAATTCAGGATTCATGTAGCCTTCTATAGGTAAACCATTATGGCACAGTCTTATAACACAACAAAATAAATAAAGTTACCGAACTATCTAGGTATCCATTTCCATCTGTATCATATAAGCGAAACATAACTAAAAAGGAGACAAAGAGAAGGAAACTCAATTAGAAAATACAATAACAATATTCTTTCATTTAAAAAGAAAAAAGAAAAAAAGACCAGCTAAGTTTCAAAGGAAAAGCATGTCGTTGTTTCTAATGTCGTTGAAAATATTCCATACCATATACATCACATCATGGCCCTGCCCTGCTCTCCGGGGAAGGGGGGGGTTGGGAGAGGAATAAGCCGCGGCTGGCTGGGCGGGTTCTGGCTCTCGGGGGTGGGGCTGGCGGTTGGCGTGGTTGGCTGGGGTGGTCTGGTTTGTGGGGGTTCGGGCTTGCCCATGGGTGAGAACTTGACTCCCTTGTAAGTACTCCAGTTGTTGGGATTGTTACCCTTACATTCCTTTAACAACTTCAGTAAACTAGTTTGTTATCTTAACTCTCGAGTTTTTTTTCCTCACTTCCCTCCTCCACCCAGCTGGTGGAGCCAGCAGCCGGGGGCTGTTGACAAGTGGGTTAAACCACAACAAAGCACTAACATTTTCCGTGGTGATCATACTAACTGTAGACCCACCAAAGATTTTGTATTGTATGAGGTTCACTCAGCAAATCCCCTGCCACATTGCCTCCAGTAAGACATATTTGCACCTTTTCCACATAGTCTCTCCAGCAGCTAATCTGGTCTGTGAACATGTTCCTGGTTCTTCCCAGCAATGATCTATATCCATGAGAAGTACCACCAAAAAGCTCTTCTCCGCCATGTCACCAGACACAGGAAAACACACAATTGGTCAAGCAAATGTTGATAAGCATGCGTAAGTTACAATGCTGTTCCACTCTGTTGGTTGCAACTATTACTATTGAATATTGCTTTAAAAATGCTTTTTGATCTACACTAAATGAAGTAGAAGATAATTTTAAGTATCTAACCAGCCAAATCCAACACTAAACATTCCTCACAGACTGCAAGCATGAATCCTACCTGGACCAAACTACAACTGCTCCATCAATTTAAAAATGACTTTCCAATATGCTCTAGAGCTACCCAGACAGGAATAGTTGCATTTTGGTGATATCCAGAAAGAATATGTACTTTCAAGTTTCTATTATTACTTGCCTCCAGCCACAAGAGTGGGCATACCCACTATTAGCAATTTCAAGGCAGCTTATTCAGCTGATCATATACAGCAACAGATTGCAAAGCAGAAATAAGCTTGATCCTTTGGTAGAAATACTTTTAAAAGCCTAAAGATGAAAACCAGGAGTCTAGTCACTCTTTGTCCCTATCCTCTGGGACATAGTTTGTCAAAGCTCTGAACTCTGAACTCCCCACCCCCTAAAAATGCTTTTTTTTTTTTTTTTTTTTTTTTTAACAATANAGCTATTTTATTTTCAAAGAAGTAAGAAGAGAGTTCATCTACTGGTTGTAGGTTGTAATGCCTCAACTCATAGCAAGACCCGAGCAACATACATTACAAACTGTCTTACTAGATATCTTGGAAAAAATAACATGCAACAGTTATCGTTGAATGTTATTTTTGTATATGTTGAACAGTGGTCTGTTCAACAGTGAACAATACCACACTTATTATTTCAGGCAACAATATAACAAGAAGTAAGAGGAATTTCTTCTCCACTACTTCATCAATACTAGCCAACATAAGACTGTAGATTTTTACTCTAGTACATTGTTGCAAGTTACAGAAGTCCATTGATTGTAGCCTAAGAAGACCTATATGAATACCTTTCTTAGCTGTGAATTACACTGCAGAAATGCTTCAGCGGAAAACAACAGTTAATCTTAAAGCCACCAAAGAGTTAATATAAAAAGATATTGATAAGTCCCTGCTAGTGTACTTCTACCAAAGCTGCTGAGCTGTGTTCAGTGTAAGACAGCTAATATTATCTGGCAAAGGTAGTATTAAGCATTCACAGTTTCCATAGGGATGAATTCAAGTCATTTGGTTCTCCTTTCTCCTCCTGTGTTATTGTAATACAGTGGCTGAAAGAATGTTCTACAGTTACCACAAAAGCAACAGGTGTTTAGCATATCTGATCTTTCCTCTTTCCAGTGAAGTAGTGCTTACATTTTTTTTTCTTTATCATTGATCAGTAGTTCTGATGTAATTTAAAAACACATATTAGCACAATTATAACTGCTCCACCTTTGTAGCAAACAAAGGCTCCATTCACATATGTATTGGGTAGTGATATGGCTCAATCTGTGTTCTTGGTTAGACTGAAAAACTACCCTACCGGTATGGCATGCAGTTCTCTTCCATTCATACCTTTCTAAAAATTCATGTTCTTGCTGATTTACCCAATCTAGGAGAAAAAGGAACAACTACAAAATTATATAAATAACCAAACAAAAATTCTGATAAAAACTACAGAGCCCGTGTCAGTTCTTTATTTTCCTTTTCTCACTTCTTTACATGACAGCACTGGCTGGCCACTTGATTTCTATTATGAGACTGCATACCTTTTGCAAATAATGTATAAATGTATTAAAAGAGAGTTTAAAAAGTTCAGATAACTTGCTGCACTGTTATAATTTCACATTCAACCTCTGGACTTCTAAGCTTGCAAATGACAAACGGTGGCATCCCAGAAATTCCAAAAGTTGTAAATTATGGCCTTTCAAGAAGAAATTGGGAAACTGGAAATACATGCCTTGTATGCATGGTCTTACTGATAAAAACATACAAATTAAGGAATGGTCTGTGCTGATATAGCCTGATCTAATTGTGAGCTAAAACGACTTCCACCATCATGGTCATTAAAGGAAGAGAAGCTGAGCCATGAAATATCACTGTTCAGTTCTTCAGAAGTACCATACATGTTTACAAGAAACCTTTCTTACACATTCAAGAATGATAATCTTGATACCAGCAAGCAATGCTTGATATGTGTGGAAACATGGAGAATAGAAAATGGTTTCTACAGATCAAGTTTGCAGGTTGATCCACAGAGCATGGAGGTACTTAACATTATACATGCGCTTTGATCATATGCAATATATCCTTGAAAAGAGAACTTGAATTCTTCCAATGCAACTCTGCTATGAGACTTTGGGATATATTCAGTCTATACACAGTCTAAGAATATATACGTTGAGCATTTCAAACATGTGAGATTCATAGTGATGAAGACTTCTAGGAATATACAGCCCACAAGTTAAAGAATCCATTCGTCTGCTGAAATACTGTTAATCCATGAAAAGTTGTAGATCATATAGAACCAAAGTCTAAACACTGTTTCCTTTTGGTGCATATTATCTTTAAAAGTCGTCCAGTTTATACCAGGTTTTATTTGAAATCATCACTTCCATGTTCTGCTTGTCCTGAGCCTAGTTTCCAAACTCAGCTGGGACACAGAGTTTCTCCATTTTTTGTACGCAGAAAATTGCAGATTTAAAATTAGTATTAATATTAATGTTGGCAACTCTGGAATATGCCATAATTTCTTTTTTTTTTTTTTTTTTTCTCCTCTCCACTGCTACTAATTTATGTTTTAGTCTGCAGCCACAGGATTTAGTAGTATAAAATTATTTCATAAAAAGGTTAAATTATACCGTTAATTTTTATGGAGAATTCAACTCAAATCAATAGGGAATTCTGCACACTAATTATATGATGTAGTCCAAAATTTATTCACTAAAAAGTGACAATACGTGGTATATTTCAACTCCTGATGACAGAGTAGAAAATCAACCTATGTAATAACCATATCCTTAATTATATGTAAATCCATATAATCTCAAATATACTTAATATGTAAATACAATATACTTATTAGACAAGGCTTTAGCACATAAATCATAGTCTTTTGCGTATGCAGTTCCTGTGGGGGAATATCTGTGGAACATTCCCTACATTAGAATAATCCCGTTTTTCTGTCTTCTCTCCCTTTTTCAGTGTACCAGTTTCTGACACCAGGGGAGGCATCTGCTCTTCATTTCATGTTATGCTTTGTGCATAGAGCTCTTAAGAGCTCTGATAGGCCTTGTATAGATTGTTGCAGTGAAACTGTTGCCCTATTGTCAGTTGAATTAAATCCTAGAACCTCAGCTGTCATTTGGATGTTATTTGGATTAATTATTTATCTACTAAACAAGCTTCTAAAATTCCATAATGGTGAAACACTTTTTTTTTTTTTTTTTTTTTTTTTCCCCCTTTGGNNNNTTTTTTCTCTCCCCTTAGGGACATAGGAACAGAACAGGGCTGACAGCTCTTTAAGAATGCCTGTCTGAGAGCACAAGAGCTCTCCAATCATATGTAAGGAACCAAGCAGAAGAGGCAGAAAACCACTATGGCTGAACAAACACCTGCTGGTCAAACAGAGAGAAAATAAGGAAATATACAGGCAGTGGAAGCAGGGATGGGTGGCCTGGGGAGAATACAGGGATGCCATCCAGATATGTAGAGATCAGATCAGGAAAGACAAGGCTCAGATGGAATTGAACATTGCAAGGAATGAGAACAATAACAGAAAGGGATTCTACAGATACATTGGTGAGAAGAGATAGGTGAAGGAGAGTGTATCCCCCCTGATAAATCAGAAGGGAGAACTGGCAACAATAGAGATGGAGAAGGCTTAGGTATTTGACAAGTTCTTTGCCTCAGTCTCCACTGGTAGTCATGCTTCCCACATCTCTAATGTCCCTGAACCTCTAGATGGAGGCTGGGGAAGGAAAATCCCTCCCACTGTAAGTGAAAAGCAAGTACAAGACCACCTCATGAAACTGAACGTGTACCAGTCTATGGGGCTGGACAACATATGTCCCAGCATCCTGAAGGAACTTGCTGACGTGGATGCCAGGCCAGTCTCCATCATATTTGGGAAGTCATGTCTGTCAGGCAAATTCCTTGGTGACTGGAAAAAGGGAAACATCACTCCCATTTTTAGGAAAGAGAGAAATGAAGACCCAGGAAACCACAGGCCAGTAAACCTCACATCTGTGCCTGACAAGATCGTGGAACAGATCCTCCTGGAAGCTATATTAAGGCACATGTGAGATGAGGAGGTGATCCAGGACAGCCAGTACAGCTTCCCTTCAAGGGATCATGCCTGACCAATCTGGTGGCCTTCTATGATGGAGTGACGGCATCGGTGGACCAAGGAAGGACAACTGATGTCATCTACCTGTACTTGTGCGAGGCCTTTGACATGGTCCCATACCACGCCTCCCTAAGCCTTCTCAGTGTATTTCATTTGTTTTTAACAGAATTTTTGATAATTTTTTTTCCTTTCCTTAAAAATAAATAAACACATAAAAGTAAACATATAAACATAAGTTTCAAAAAGAAAACAACACATACATTCTAGCTTGTCTTCAGGTCTTCCTCTTTCTAGCAGTGACAAATAACAAACAATATCTTTCAGCTGGATCACATCCGGTATATTCAAGCTGGCAGGTGTAGGAGGTCGGGATGCAGAGGTGCCTTTGTTAAGTCTCAGACCTGGAAATAAAATATAGCCTTTGTTACTCTTGATATATGATATAAGCAGAGAATATAAAATAGAACTTTTGCATGCATGCATGCAACATTTTTTAATTTACATCTCAGATAATTTCTTAATTTAAATCTAAATGTGAAGCTTTAAACAATTCACATTCATAGTTTATCCAAAGTATTATAAAAATAAATCAAGTGGCATTCCTGTTTTTTCATTTGCATTGACCTGAAGTCATTTGACTACAAAATAATTTTGGTTTACATTTTTATTATATTGCATTATATATTAAATGAAGTATTAAAGCAATACTTGCTCAGCTCTGCATCTGCTTCCTAGTGCTTGTAGAAGTTTCATCTAATAACAGATTGTTACCAGATACAGTAACTGAAGATATTTTAGTGATAAAGAAAAATTTGATAACACTCAAATGTGTAATCTTCCCCCAAAACAGAGTTAATTGTGTGTCACAGGAACATATATTTAAAATGTGGAATACTTGGCCACAGAATACTATGAAAATAAACACAGAATTTAAATAATAGTCATAACTGTTCAAATGTTGTGATCAAGACCAGGTCCACTGCACCACATGGAATAAGTTTCAACACTGCCAAACCTTTTATTTTGAGAAAATATTAACATGACTGGTCCTAAGGATATTACTAGAATGTGCAGGACTAATAATAAATGGAGAGAAATGGGGGAAAAACAGGAGTACACAGAGAAAGCAAAAATAAAACTTTCTTTACAACCTTGCTGTATTTTCCATTGACCTTACTGATGATACAAAATCTTTAGAAAGTGATCAACTGTGCTTAAATACTTTTGATATTTAATTCAGAACACTATTATGTATACATAACCTACATACATAATTTCTCTCAATTATTTACCTTGGATAAATTAATTATTGTAGCTAATGGAAATGGAATTCTGTTGTTGTTGTTGTTGTTGTTTTCCTATTTTCATCTTGAAAAAAATCATTATAATCTAAAAATTTTCAAAGGTCTACTAGGTATACATGTCAAGAAAAAAATATTACTAATTAAGTGCAAATTTACATTAATAAAAAATGTTTTCTAGTCAAGTTCATGTTCAGATGACAGATAAACTCTGAGAGTAAATATGTAAACGGAAAAGTATATTTAACCTAGCAATGTTCAAGAGGAACTTGCATGTCAGTAAGTGCATTTAAAATTAAGATAGTATAAAATATCATTCAATTAAGATGCTATCTTTAATCATACAGTTTACACAAATAGTTCATGTTCCAGTCTCATGTGTATCTTATGCACAGAAAAAAGTTCTAAAACTGAGACTCACTCATCTTAAAAATGCATAGTCTTAGAGTCCACTGAAATCCAAATTAAAATGACATATACATTCTAAGGTAAGTTTGAGCTTATGATTAGTCACAAGTTACAAGTCAAAGTGTTACTTTATTACTTTATTACTTCTAATTAGGAGTGGGAGCAGAGTGGACACTATACTGACTTACCTGGCATCTGTTTCCATCTCTCTTCAGACACCTTAACTGAAAATACAATTTATAAACAGACATGAGTGGACCAAGAGATATTAAGTGAAAAATAGTCACACAGAGAGACTGATGAACGCTGCTTGTGATCTTCTTTAGCCCTTGTGTACCTTTCCATTTTCCAGGAGCAATGTCATATGTATCTGATTAATTTCTTTCTCAATATGATCAGTTTTTTTTGACCACTAGTAACATTTAAAGATTACTAGATATCCTAAAATGAAGGCTTCTGTAATTTTCATTTGTACACAATAACATACAAATGCCTACTTTTTCCCTTTAAATGCTTAAAATTATAAAAAAATAAAATCTAGTTTAAATCTCAGGTAATTGAATTGCATTATGAACAGCATATCTTCAGTCACAAATAATTCTTGCATGAGACGAACTGCATTGTCTCTCCAGACATGCTTTGGATGTAACACTTTATCAAACAGCCCTTCTGACATTAGACTAAATACATATGGAAGATTACTAAACTGAAGATGAGGATGAACTAGAAAATAGAAAAAGTGAGTGAAAGGGAATAAATTTATGAGTTAGCACCATAGTAAGAAACTTAGCATACAGTTTTAACAATAACAGTACCCACATTTTTTTGTTTGTTAGGTTTTTTAAGCTATGCCTAAGAATCAAATATATCCAAGAGAATTATAGCAAAAGCAAAGAAAGCTGAGCACATCCT
>VXAV01012036.1:63964-75187 GCA_013399715.1 Alectura lathami
AAAAAAAAAAAAAAAAATAGATTTCAAGGACTTCAGAGCCGCCTAGGAGCTTTGTCAAGGGTTGACAAAGGAGACTTAGACTCTTCCTCTTCTTTTTAAGCTAGAGTCTGTGTTATATTTCATTTCAAAATTACAAAAGCAATACATTCCAATACTTCTGTTGGAAAAAGGTTGTTCTAGAACATTTTAATCCAAGGTATCTACTCCTGGGATGGAGGAAAAAAAAATACAATATGGCATTGGAAGTCTTGAAGCCTGCCAGGTATGCAGTAAGTGCTATCAATACACAGTAGACAGTATCTTATGAAGAGATCCAAGACATATACTGAGCCATTTTACCTCAAGGAAAGATAAACTAACATATATGGTAAAGAGCTGAGGAGAACATGTTTCTCCTTAAGCTATGGTACCATGCTTTATTAGAGCCTATGACATTTTAAATAGCACTGAATAGGCAAACATGTGAAAACAATTGTAAACATAATTTATTGAATACTATTCGGCAGATAACATTTTCCCAAAAATACCATTAACATCAAATGCAGGATATGCCATTTTTGCTCAGCATTTATGATGATCCAAGCTGGGCTGTTCCCATTTCTTCTGCAGCTCCAGCCCCCTGATCCTGTTCATTCTCTTACTAATAATCAAGGTAAATTTTAAGCTCAGACGGGGTCTCTGATTAGGCACATAAGAAAACTGTAGTCACATTTTTGCTCAACTTTCTCATAGATTTGACTTCTGTTTTAACGCTTTTCTAATATTGTGTGTGCTTAGTAAAATACAGCTTATCCCAGACTGTGCATTAAGAAGATGACAGACTATGACTTACTAGCTTTCAATATGTCTGAGATCATGGCTTCAAGATAAGTCATGTAATAAAGACTCAGTCTCCTGAAAGTCATGACGCACAGTCCTCGGCACCATTAAGAAATATGCCAGATCCTTGTCAGAATACCTCAAGCGTGGTGTCACTCGCAGACAGCTAACCAGATAATCTGTAAGTTGCACTAAAATGAAGAATCTAAGATTTACATCCCTTTTAATGCATATTCTAACAAATTATAAATCAAAAAAAAAAAAAAAAGAAAAAAAGAAAGGAAGAAAATATATAAATAAATGGCTAGACAGGAGTGTAGCTTATTTTAGACAATGAAATAAAGGTTGACATTGTATGAAGCTGCAGTAGGAAATCGGGTTGTATAAATCAAAACCCTAAAAAAATACAGAAATCAGTCTGTGATTTACATTTACTATGACTGTGCAAACTACTTGCTTTTGCCCCATCAAAACAACCTGAAAGAATTTAGTAGAAATTTCCTTTGTTACAAAAGAAAATATCCTGAATGCTTCTGCGGATAGCATATCCCAATAAAGCTAATATTCATATTCTACCTTTGACAACAGAATTTCTCTTTACTTTTTTTTTGAAATAAAGTACTGATATATTTAATTCTATACAGGTCTAAATGAAATGTTTCAAAAGGAACACCACATTGTTTTGTTTGAAAAGGACCATCACAATGTTTTGTTCCATGAAAAGAATTTGCTGTGCTGTATGCCCACAAATGGTGCTATTATGCAAAGATACCCTGATTAGCTCGAATCAGGCACCAGAGGAATTCTAGAGTTCCCAGAATAAACCGAAAATAGACTCCAGCTGTGTTGCATTCCAGTTTACCACTGGTTTATAGCTTAAGAATCCTTACATGACACTGCAAAGTGCAGCAGAAGCATGCTGTCTCTCTGGGAAACACCCAAGCATCACAGCCTGTTATTCCTGTAAGAGGATCCAAGTCAGGGTCCACAACACACCTGCACACCTTTTTGGTACCACACAGGTTCTCAGTTTCATCTGTGGGCATTCATCCCTTGCCAAGCTGGCGTATAATGAAGATCTTAAGCAGAAATGGAGACTTGCTTGTGCTGGGACTGGACGTGCACCTCTGCGAGAGGGGGAGGACAGGAATCCTGGCAGGGGACTGGTGGAAATGGAGACACCTGTCTGAAACACAGTGGGAGGGGAACAGCTGCCAGCTGCTGCTGAGAGCCTGAATGAGGCATAGGACAGCCTGAAGGCAGCAGGAGCTTCTCCAAAGCTCCACAGAGCAACATGGCTGCCACAGCAGGACTTGCTCTGCAGACAGAAAATACAGTTTTCTTGTTATCAGAATTCAAGTCATTCCCTAGAAACTCTAATTACAAATACAACAATGTGCATCATATGGAGTTAATTCTAACCATGTAAAAGCTGGAAAATCAGAATGAAGGCTTCCCATTCAGCCTGCTGTGTGTCCTGTGAAGGCACTGAGCACTTTACATAGATCAGGAATTGACTTCTGTCCAATTTTAACTGGAACAGCTATAATTTAAGTTGTTTAAAAGCTGGCATGTGATTTAGAACATAACTGAATAAAGTAAAATAAACGCATTTATTATAAAGCATTACTTTTTACCTTTCTGAGAACGCAGCAAACAAATTCCTCCATTCCAGGAATATTGTATGTTTTTTATTCTCACCTTACCTTTGCCATGGCTCTGATGCTTCTGTCTTTATTCCAATCCTCAAAACACCTCTTGATCATTTCATGAATGCTACCTTGCCTGCTATCAGCCTTTCCTCTTTGTCAACATTTTCATTCTATTTCATCCAAAATTCTGCAATCTTCTTATTTGCCACTGCCTTTTTCACCTGTGCCTCTGAATTATCTTTTATTCCTGATGTCCGTTCTACAGACTACATACTCACAATCTTTTAATTAAAAACAAGCACCTAATAAAAACAGACCTTATCTGTCTCCTTGTTCACACTCTCCATGTTTCTGCAAAGGATTCATGTCTTTTTAAAACCTACTATGTTCTTTACGATCAAACACAGAGAAAGGAGTGATGAAATGAAATGGGATGGTCTTTTCAGAAGAAATACTGATAATGAGTTAGTTTCAGAGAGAACAATGATGCACTCCCTGCAGAAACTCACACAGTTAAAAAAAAAAATAAATGATTTTTATGAGTTTGGAGGATTCAAGATGTATTTTCTCTTTTTTTTTGTCTCTCTCAATTTTTTTAATAAAAAGAACAACAACAAACTTCAAAACCAGACTTCAACAAAATGAGTAGAAAGTTTTAAGATACTATTTGAATTTCCAGATCTGTATACAGAGATGGACCAGAATGTTCTACATTCTCTTAAAATGACTATTAGAATTGCAAGTCCAACAGCATTACCACTTAAAAACAAAAACAAAAAAAAAAAAAAACAAACAAAAAAATTGTGCCAACCAAAAAAGCAGTTTACAATGTCTCAGCTAGCTGTGATAGAAAACTCCAAAGCTATCTATGGCTACTCATTTGGCATAGTCTAGCACCCACATTTACAAAGTTGCATTCACCACTGAAATTACGCATCATAAGTTACTAGACCTTCATATAAAGCAAAGTATCTACAGTGAAAAAAAATAAATAAATAAAAATAGTAACATCTAGCTCTAGATTATGCATGCAAAGAAAATCAATTTTTCATAATTACATGGAAGACTATTACTGACAGTGAAACATCAGTAAAAGTGGGAATCTCTCCTGATGAAGTGTTGTTTCATGAAAGATTAAGACGAGACTGATGTGCTGCGCAAGTAAAAACACTAAAAAATTATTAAGAAAAAAAAAAACAATTCAAATAACAAAAATCAACTTTGATAGAGAATTTTGTATTCTTTCTCCTTTTTTGAAAGTGATTAATGTGTTTTCTTTGTTTGTTCTAAACAAGAACAATTCATGTAATAATGAAACAGGTGGGAGAAATGGGGAAAAAAAAATTGCTTTCACAAAACAACAAATAAAGCAGAATCCGATCCTCAAAGCAGAACAGGGCATTAAGACAACAGTTATGGAATGACTGAGCAGATAGACACAAGCATTTACTAAAACAATGCAGAAATCAAATCCCCAGAAATGCTTTGCAATCTGTAAAACAAATTAGACGATTAAATCTTTTAAGCTGAGAATTGTGGGTATATGTTTAAATATCATTCCTTATTTTTGAAGATATGGCAATATAGGTATGTAGTATTTAAAAAGCTTGGCCTAAACACTAGAATGCTATTGCGAACAGGTTCATACTGATATATGAGCAAGCTGAGAAGCACTTACCAACTCTCACCTCCTTTTACATACATGACTAACCACAATTAAAAACCCTAACAGAGTTTGTCTCAATCACCATCTCAGAACACTACATGACTCTTTGGCACTGTAATTTATGCAGCAGACAGCAACAAGTGAATGTGAATTTGATCACTGCAAGCAAGCCCATATGAACCAAACTTCAGTGGTTGCTGCTGCATGACTTCCGCAGGGGAACAGGATATGACATGAAAAGGAGCAACACTGTGCGTTCAACATAACATCTGAGGTTGGCATTCCTCTTGAATAAAATTGTCATTCATGTATACCCTAAATAACATTATTCAGAGTAAAAGCTAAAGTACATGTTGACTGGCACGTTTATTATATAAAAATACAGCAACAAGATACATTCCTTATCCTTATGCGGTTTATGCAGCTTTTCTAAAGAAACTACGCAACACTCAAGGAGGTTTGACTCAGCTTCAAGCCAAAGACTTTCTGTAGTGCAAAGACCATATTGCTAGTTTCCACTGAAATAGTTAAATGGAGATGTGATTGTTAGGCAACCATTGTGCCTAACTACGCAAAATTTGGCACTACTTTTTATGTTAAGACAGACCCTGAACACAGATTGGCATATTTATGTCTGGAACTCTTACAAAACTTCTCAGATGCATACCTCCCAGGGACAGGATGCTAAGCTGTAGAGATGATCGGATTATTTATTTACTTATTTTCATTAGCCAAAGATTCAACACAGGTTTTGTGGGGAGACAGCAAAAGCAGGAGGGAAGAGAAGAAAAACAAGAAACTCTGGTTCTTATGAAAGCTGTTAGTGGGAGGAAAACAAAGACATTTAAACTAAACTTATTCAGGGTATTTTTTAGAAGATGAGATTATATAATTGTACTATGAAAAGATTAAGCTCTCATTGTGTAGACAGAGCTGGAAAGTATTTGTCTTAAAGGCAGAGCCTGCCCTAGAGAGTTTGAAATTTGAACAGCAGTTTAGTAGTCCTCCTGTACAGTCAGTCATTTCATCTACAGAGTATTATTAGAAGCCAGTGTTACTCTGGCACCCACATACTGAAACCTAACCCAGGAAAAAAAAAAAAAAAGTAGCATGTGCTTTAATTTCAGCACATAGCTATGCTGAAAGATACTTCAGAATGTTGCTTTTGTACCATGTGGGACAATTTAATGATACTTGTCATTCTTTCTATGGATCTGTTAAACTCCCAGAATCCTCTTAAACCACTGATAATTTTAACATATATGGTAGTGTTAGATACTGTTTGGAGATATCATGATTATCTCTGGAGATATCACATGTCAGAAAGACTGTAAATAATGAGTTTGGGCTTGAAAAGCAATGTGACAAGATCCACTGTGTCTGAAACAAAATATAGAAATACGGTTCTATAGTTAAAACAAACCAGAGAAAAATGAATTGGGTCACCATTCCTTTAACAATTTTCTAATTCCTAATTAACTAACATCTTATCTACTAAAATAATTCTGAACGAATAATCATTTCTGATTTATTCTATAATAAGCGCACCTCCAAAGGGAATGCAAGTGGCCTATTTCAAATTCCAGTTTGAGCGTTTATTTGGACTCACTCTAAGCCAAAATTAGCTTACTAAGTAGACAAGCTTTAGAATTAAAGTTAATTGTACTTGTGCATATTTTCACAAATTTTAATAATTAAGTACTTGTAGAAAACCTTCTACAGGGCTTTCTACAGTTAGAAACTACTTATTAGAGTATTTTACATTATTGCTACAAGATAAAATTTGATTAGCCACTAGCGTTCGACTTGAATTCTCTTCCTCTTGTCCTAGGTCATACCTCTGAATCTCTCTTTTTTTTTTTTTTTCATGAATAAATAATTATAATTTGTACAACCAAACACCCAAACATCAGATAAGAATTTCCATAATTAAGCTTTAGGTACAGAGCTCTGTTTTGGCTCTTCTTTACTATTTTGATTCTTTAACAGCCTGTTTTGATTTTGTCCTAATCATCTCATTCTGAAATCTATTCTGTTCATTTCCTTAATGCACTCAATGCAATGTTGTAAAAATAGCACAGATCCATGGAATTTGGTCTACCAAAAATTGGTGGGCTGCAACTTGATATGATACTACTTGTTTTGTTTTTCTCAGGGCTTAAATTTTCAGCTCTTTTAGTGATTTTCTCCCCTTCAGGACTTTCCTCATCTTCACCTCAGGAATTCTGAATCTCCTGTATTCATGCTGCTGAAATAGTACAGTTCCCACCAACAGATGGTAACCTTACCCTGAAACTACAGTAATGTACTTAAGAATCAAAGTTGTCTAATTTACTGCTCTGGACTACTCTGATCTTCTACATTTCTTGCTGCTGATTCATTTTCTTTGCATCTCTACAACTCCCCTTCATCATCTCTAGTATCGTTTCAATAATTTCTTAAAATCTTAGAGCCTATCCAATACTGAAGGACCTCTCTTCAACAAAGTTCTCAGACCTGTACTTAGACATAAACTGAGTGCTCCCATCCTCCTCTCACAACTGTTTAAAATTTTCACTGTTTCCTTCTATTCATTTCAACATCTATTGTGTAAGAGCCAGTATATTTTATATAGTCTGTTCTTTCTTCCACAGCAGTGATGTCAATAATGACTGTCAGAGTCTTTAATTAATTTGTTCTGATGCAGATAGGAATGCTAGATTCTGTTCCCTCCCTGTAGTGACTTTCAAGTGTAAATAAAATATTGAAAGCAGAAATAGCCCTCTGGTAAAATAAAACAAACAGTTAACAAATCATTTTAAAGCTATTCAATATGCCTTCATGCATGAAAACATCCAATCTATTACTAGGCCAGTTAATTAATTTTAGGAAATACATTCTTCAAACCAAATTTGTTATCAATAACTATCATTACTGCTACAATTAGTTGGAGTGCCTTACAAGTGCAAGTTGTTTATATCATTTCATTTCAAAAATAAAGTTAAGAACTCATATTTTCAGATACAATGCAAGAAAATATTCTATTGGACTTCAATCATAAGTTCTTTTCTCACTATTCCATATTAGTTTTAATAAAATAATCAATTATAAACTGCACAAAACTTTAGGCTTCTAAAAAAAATTCAGTAATCAATAATGTCCTCAAAAAGCCATTACATTTTGCAATGCAGCTGACAAAACTGTGCAGTGACACTCCATAACACCCAATGATAATCTTCCAAGGCCACACAAAAAGTAACATATTTTTAGTGCTTGAAAACACAATGAAAACATACATAATTACAAGCACATTTAAAATTAAATTTTGCTTAATTAGCAGAAAACAACTGAGAAAAATGAAGCCCAGGGCTCTTTATCCCTACCATATGGCACAGGAAGAGAGGTCTCATGACACCATCAGGAACCCTTAACCTACTTTTTTTTTTTTTTTTTTTTTTTTTTTAAATAGAGGACTCCCGGTTTGAACCATCAACAGCAACCTTTTTCCTGTACTCAAGAGTAACAACAAAGACTGCTCTGGCTTCTTTCTTCAAAAATCCAGGAGAGACAGGACAGCATAAACAATAACAATGCCACCAAAGTATGCTTTTTTCAGTGGATGAGCTGCTTCCTTCCCCTTTTCTCTGTAGGCATATGATGTTTTGTTGGGCTAAGGGGACCCCCTACAAGCTACTGGTGCTTTGAATTTGAACCCCATAAAAGCAAAGAGAAATTACCTCCTGTCTCAGTGCGATTTTTTCAGTCTGTCTGATGAGTCATGGATTGCAGTCATTTACACTTTCACGTTTTTCTGTAGAAACACAAGGACTAAAAATACATACTTCTACTGGGAGCTGAGATTCAGCCATGTGACCCCACAATTAGTCCGTTCTCCATTCGCTTTATTTCTTCAGAGCTTGGGAAACTAGAATTCTCTGTTTGTGACATCAGGATCATTTCCACAGCAACCAGTTGAATTACCCCCCAAATCTTTGTAATAGGGAATAAGCACAAGGAACATACAAACTTAAGAAACAAAAGCTTCTCACTGTTTACATGCAAATGTCCATAGAAACAACCAGACTATAATGAAAAATAAATATGGAAGATACATAGAAATACAGGAAAAAAAAACACAGGCATAATCAATGTTTTTACATTTTACAGTGTATAAATATACATTCAGTAATTTTATGACCACTTGACATATTTGTAATAACCACAATGTGTGTTCAAAGCCAGTAAGAGCTGATGCTGCAACACTGAACCATAATGACCAGCAGTGTTTATTGTTTCAGCTTCTATTTTAGAAAGAAATCATTATTTTTGTCAGAGAAAACAGAAACCACGGTGAGTTGACATCACTTGCATTTTGGGATTCTAAGACAGGAGGTGCCACCACTAGTCACCACATACCATGGATCCCACAGGAACTTGAGAACCAGGGTTTGTTTGGACTTCACAGGAACACTTTAGATTTGTTTCTTGCAAATACCCTTGAAAATGGAAACAAATTCATGCATCATTCCCTTCTATTGGAACAACAATGGGCCAGTGCCTGGGAGTCTGACCATAATATTTAAGAACTGTGGATCTATCTGCATCTCTAAGAATGAACATAAACCCTGTTAGTAGTGACAGGGCTAGAGTTCTGTCAGACTTCATTCTTACCAGCCATCTAAACAGCCAGTTCCTCAGCGAAAACTCTGGAAACTTAGTAGCACAATCAAGAAAATAAAGGTGAAAAACTATCTACACTAAGCACAACAAAATCAAAATCTGTTTCTTTGTATCATTTTGTTTCTCTCCTCAGTGAGACTGGGTAAGCATTACAATCTTCTTTAGGTTTTGTGATCACCTTCTCTCTCATTCTCTCAGATGAAGCGGATGTATAAGAAGGTTGCTCAGTGCTTTTGGCAAGTAAATAAGCATCTCCTAGTGATGCCACCAAGTGCACTTGATGAAGGAACAGTATCCCACGCTCAAATGATGGGTTTGTTAACAGCCTCTTCTACAGTATTCTCTCTCTGGAGTCTTGAACCAATACAACTTGGTGCTACTTAAGAGGTTGCATCAGTTTGTCTTCTCTAATTTATTTTACATTCCTTCTGTACAGGATCTAGATAGGTATAAAACTTTGACACTTTCACTTGCTTTCCTAAAATGGACGAATAAAATGTGTCAGCACACCTGAGACCATTTTCTCCATAAAACATTTTTTTTTTTAATCCCTAAATGAGAGTTGTAAGTTTCTGAGCCACTGTATTTTTGAACCTGCCACTCAACCATTCAGGAATCAGAAATAGTTAATTAGGGTAGAAATGGAACCCAAAACCAGCTGGTGCTTAACTGAGTTGATCCTACTCTGGAGTAAATTGTCAACATCTTTAAAAAAATTGAATTAAAAGTTTACTCTGAAGGCCTATAGCCTTCTCTGCTTTTACTATATGGACCTCTTGCTAGCAGTCTCCATTCAACAGCATGCAGCAGCAGTAGTCATGCATTTTCCTAGCTATAATCCCTTTATATTGGAACTCCTGAACAAGTCAGATATTTCTAGGAGCATCCTCCATTCTGCAGAGGATCCCTGAAATTACTTAAGACATGAACGTAATGCTGTAGTGAGATCACTTTCAGGGTATTCAGAAAGTCACTTGACATAAATTTATACTATTACTACATAAAATTAAATGAAGTTATAGGAAACCAATTAGTTCCTAAGGGATTGTTTTAAATTACACTAGCTAGTACCCTGGGAAGGACTAAGAGAACTCAAATGTATTTGCCATGAAATAAAGCAATTCCTGAACAATCTGACAAACCCTTTAGCCAAAGTACAGTGTTCTGCATTGCCCCGTTCCCTAAATGGACTATTGCACCTCAAAGAAACTGGACACCCTTCTTCAGTATGAACATGAAGCAGGAAGCAAGTTATGCATATTCCTGTCACTGTCCCACCTGACTGCCATGTAGAGGTCCCTCCTTACTCACAGCTGTGGATACAGTCAGGAGGACACTGTTTACCCTAGGCAGATTAGCTACAGAATTCTCTCATAGACAAGAACGTATCATGGAACTTTGATCATTTTAGGTCATCAGGAACCCATCTGAGATCCAAATTATACTGTATCACTGCATATTTCTCAGTCTTTTTCCTTCATAAATTCTTGGCTTATCACATCTACCTTACATTCTCTTCAAGACCTAACACAGAATACCTGATGACAGAAGGTAAAGAACTCCATTAATATTTCTACAACTGACATTGATGACCAGCACTCCACTGCCCTCGATGACTTATCTATGAAATAATCTTCAGGGATGGTATCCCAACTATAACTGGATACATGGAAAAAAAAAAATCAAAAAAAAAAAATCACAGCTTTGCAACTTTTCTATTCTGGATTTCAGTGTAAAATGAGTAATAAACTTGGATCTAATATTCTCATTAGTGCAGAGTATATATAGCCACCTCCCTTTGGACAAAGTTCAGCTTGATCTGTTTATTTATTTAAAAGCAAAAATCTGACTAGACCCCAAACCTATCAGATACAATATTTTTGCTCCATTGTCCCAAATTTGGTACAATACAGGACTTTACACTGTGGATTTAAATTCATGAGTCTTAAGAACAAAAATTACAGTGTTGTATCAGTAAACCTAGCTCACTTCTCAGAAGAACTAAAACAAGGACCCTACCAAACCCTTGAGTGGGGCTCTGATTTCTCTTCATCAGATTTTTAGTCCTCAGTCACTGACTCTTGGAGTCTGAATTCCAGTTCCAAGTCAACAACTGCCCATTCTATACAATTCCATCACCAAAAAGCCTTGCACACAAAGAGGGGATCTCTCACTGAACTGCCATACTTCTCCCCTAAGTGCATGCCAACATTGTACAGGCGGTGCTGGCCAGTATGATAGGCTCTGTGAAAACTTTAAAAGAACTTAATTTCCTCTGTCTTTACTAACAGCAGCAGAAACTCCATACTCCTAACATCTAATGCTTGGGGTAAAACTGCTCTCAGTAATCACCAGCAATTTTCTGTCTCCCCTTTCTGAACAGACAAAAATCATTGCTTTCAGCAATCTGTATTCTTTGATCAGGTC
>VXAV01012036.1:75201-88336 GCA_013399715.1 Alectura lathami
AGGTCCAAACCCTTATTATGATGAGCACAATCCAATGTGGTGCTAGAAGCCTGGGAATCCTCTGAGGGACTGAGTAATGGCCCAGAGCTTTCAGGGCTGCTGGTGGCCAGCTGCCACATGTATGAAGTTCCCTGCAGGTTATCATTTATACCCATTGTAAAAGAAAATCTTTTCCATCTGTGAAGGCCACAGAATCAAACCCACCCAAGAGTCTCTGGCAACTTTGAACTAAAACTTCTGCTGGCTTTTGTGTTTCTCTTCAGAGATCTTTTTCACAAGTTCTGCCTCCTGTTCCCCCATAAAATTCTTACACGGTCCAGTTCTTGCAGTAGCTATTGATGCTACAAAAAGCAGCAGCAGCTACTAATGCTGTTCCTGTTCTTCCAGCCATTTCAGTAGCACTCCAACATCTATATCTGCAGGCTGTGACAGTTTGCCCAAGTTCTCCTCCACCAGCCTGGGAAAAGAAAGCACTGCCAAGTTTTGCAAAGTCTTTTTCAGGCTTGCTCCTCAGGGCACATTTTGTTGACAAACTCAAAAGGACAACACAAAACAAAGCTATGTCCCCAGAGTACATGCTGCCAGAGCTCAGAGGCCTTTTCCTTTGCTTCTCTTGGCCCAGTAAGGGAAGGGCAGACCTTTCTTCTTTCTTTTAAAGCCTAGCTGAATCATGGAACTCTCTTCCTTTAACTGCTTTTAGTCCCTATAATTTAGACTATAACAGACAAATATCCATTTAATAAAATTCTTTTTATTGATGATACAAAAACAACAGCAAAAACAAAGTCCAAACTGATTAAATTTACCTTAAAAGTAATAATCACAATGAAGCTATTCACGTGGCTTCTCTCTGATGTCCTTACAATTTACGCTGCTATTACGAGCAGTACAGAACTATGTATACACTTGGTACTATATATTTTAGAAGAAACAATCTCTGCCTCATAAATCTTTGTATTAAGCATCTAATCCTATATCTACCTTATCCTATACTCTGTAAGTGAGATTTTTGTGCAAAAATACCCTGCATCTTTTCACCTTGTTTCCCATAGCTAAACCTGATCAGGAAATCTAAAGGAAAACAACAGGAGTTTATCTTCTTAGTACATGTATTTCGCGAGATTTGGCATAGGCTACTTTATTGTTACTATTATTACTACATAATGATCACCTCAGTCATCTCAGTTCTTTTCTTATTTCTTCTTCTTTGGTATTTTAAAACCAACTAAAGATCTAAAGCAAAACATGTTCTATTATTCTTCAGAACAAGAGGGCAGAGGAGATTTTTAATTTGACCAGAAAGAATGACACAGAGTAACTGTCACTGGAAATAATTATTCTTCAAAGGAAAAAAAAAAAAAAAAAAAAAAAAAAAAAAAACCAAACAAAACCATATGATTTTGGTGTGAGGATTTGTGAGAAGTTGAGTGTGAGCCTTTAGGACTCACAGAAGTGCCATTTTTCAGCCAGCCTGGTGTCCTGTGGAGCAAGGGGGTTCTGGTGGCTTTGGCTGCAGTTCCCGTGTACCTGGGGAGGTCAGGCAGGCTCATGCCCGCAGGANAATTAATATGCTCTCTGAATTCTAAACAGACATTTTCCATCATTTTCAAGCAATATTTAAACTGTTCCAAAAATTCATTTGAATCCCCAAATTCTTTTTTGATCAGCAGATAAAGAAAAGTCTTAAGCTGCAAGTATAAAGATGATGCAAGTTGAGCTCAAAAATAATTCTGTAAAATGAAATTGCAGATATTCCTTNCAGTTCACTGTGAAGATGGTAACTAAAAGGAAGATGCTTACATACAGCTAAGTTCCAAGTGTTTCTTGGAGAGAAATGTTCTGTGAGTAGGGACAAGTAGTGGACAATCTATAGTGTCTTTTGCTGTTCAGTTACATTTATGGATACTGGAAAAAGTTGGTATGTATTCAGGAAAGACATTTTAAATCACTGGTTTGTGTTCACTAGGCAATAAACTTATCTAAAGCCAGGAATCATACTACAAGTATGTGACAAGATGTGGTAGGAATTTCTTCATGAAAGACCAAGGAGAGTATCTGCATAAAGAGCGCGGAGAAGACCTATCACAAAGTTCACCTAAGAGGAATTAAAAGTCAAAATATACTGAACTGGAGCAGTCTCTTTCAGTCAGAAAGTGAAGAACATGTCCCAGTCCAACCATTAGGATGCAAGTAAGAAGTTTAACAGGCTTTTGCAGCGAAAGATCCATGCACCCAGTTTGGCAACAAGAGGGAATTCAGGCTGAACTCAGACCTCGAAGCCAAGGACAGTTGGATCTATAACACCATACTGGGTCAGCTGCAGTTCTTCACATATAACCTAACTCTTGAAGTCCTTCAAGCTTACTGTCTGTGCAGCCTGTATCTCAATATGGTTTGAAAATTCCTTATTTGACTGAAGTTAGTTGATGCACAAGAGAAGCAATGCATTTAGTTTCCTCATAAGTTCTGTTACAGTCTAAAGATCAGAAGAAGAGGCACTTAATTTCTCCCATTACAAGATGGGCCCATTACTTTGCTATTCTCAGAAAATATCATACTTGTAACTGCTTCCAGCAAATTATTGCACAGTCATCTTCACCAAAGGTGCAAGTAAGAGAGGCTTGCCTTTTGAATAGGGGAAAGGCTAAGGATGTGGGTTCAAACCAAGGTTCAGTCTCAAAAGATCCAAACCCATATCCCTCACTTCCTACAAGCGTGCCTTGTCTGTTACACAACAGCAACAGAATACTTTGTGTTACCACCTCTTCCAATACTGGATCAAAACTAAGGTTACCAGAACAGAAGGGTGGTGTGTGCTTGTATGGGGAGCAGCAGCTAGGGGTGTCAGACAGCTGAAGGACTATCTCACTCTGTACCCAGCATTGGTTGAGGCACTTTGGCTTGAGGTAGGAACTCTGAAGGTTTTTCTGACTGCTAAGCTAATACGCAAGACATAGGCAAACTCATTTTAGGAAGAATATTTTCTGGGTGGATAGGCACATAATACTGATCCCTCTCCTGAAAATAAATAAGTAAAAATTTTTAACCAAATTTACTTATGCTCCAGATAGATAAGTAAAATATCAAAATATACCCTGTACTTAAAGCTTCCTACTGGTTAGCACAAGGCACCTGGAGCATGCACCCTCTTTGGACTCACCTGTTGAAGGTAACTATCTTGCATCAACTATAATAGATGCTGTGAATCACTCACCTAGAGCCAACATTTAGTATTCAAACATGACAATACAATACAGAGTTGTTAAGTGTGAACTCTGAATTCTACCCACTGAGCTCTGGTTAGCCATAGATTCATAGAATGGTTCGGGTTGGAAGGGACTTTAAACACCACCCAGTTCCAATTTGCCACCCACTAGACCAGGCTGCCCAGGGCTCCATCCAATCTGGCCTTGAATGCCTCCAAGGATGGGGCAGCCACAGCTACTTGCCAGTGTCACACCACACTCGGAATAAAGAATTTCCTTCTAACATCTAATCTAAATCTCCCCTCTTTTAGTTTAAAACCATTCCCCCTTGTCCTATCACTGTCAGACCATGTAAAAAGTTGTTCTCTCTCCTGTTTATAAGCCCTCTTTCAGGCCACAACAAGGTCTCCCCAGAGTCTTCTCTTCTCCAAGCTGAAGAAGTCCAGCTCCCTCAGTCTTTTCTTTGTAGGAGAGGTTTCAGCCCTCTGATTATCTTCCTGGCCATCCTCTGGACCTGCTCCAACAGCTTTGTGTGCAGGGGGCCCCAGGTCTGGACACAGTACTCCAGATGAGGGCAGAGCAGGGGGAGACAATCACCTCCCTCTCCCTGCTGGCCACCCCTCTCTTGATGAAGTCTAATTTAGCATGCTTGTCTCCAACAGTTTTCTTAAGAATCTCTTCACGTTTTCCTTTAATCTAGTCCTTATTCTTCAGAGTTATTACTTTTTATTTGCACACCAAAACATGTGTACACTAATACATGTATCAGAAAAACTCTTTCTGTAGGTCTCACCGAGTGAAGTGTCTGTACTAATTTATTTCAGGCTTATGATGGGTCTTACAATCAAAAATATGCATACATTGACTCAGATTAAAAAAATCTAAGGTAAGTTTGTTTAGTAAACTTATATAACAATTCTATTCATATTTCAGTTTGCTGTACAAAAGTAATTCTGACTCCAGTGACCTCATTAAGCAGATGTGACTGTGTGCCACTAACAGTATGATCCAAATTCACTGACATCCAAGGTGATGGGTTTTTGTGAGACTACAGCCTTTGTTCCAGTGATCACTTTAAGGCCTGGTTCAAACTAAAATAGGGAGCATGAATACTATGTTTTGTAAAGTTAAGAAAGTGCATGTGTTAAAAATTTCCAAAGCTAATATCATGTTGTAATTCATGTTAAGATTTCTAAAACAAGCTGTATACATCAACCTGAATGAAAGCCAGAACAAATGACAATACCAAGTATCAGTAGCTGAGTGGAAAATGAATCAATGAAATCAATGAACCACTTTGGTGTACCTTTCCTGCTGTATTCCAGGATCTTGCACAAGGCAAGGCAAGGCTGGGAACTCATCACCAACACCTGCCATAAGTTTAACCTCCCTACAATACCTTTCGGCACCCAGATCATCTCCTTTGTGGAAGAGTCTCCAAAGCTCCCCAGGTGCTACAGAGTATCTTGTTTCATAAACCATAAACTTCATCATGCCCTCTCATTTCTTTTAAAACCTTTATTAAATAATAAATCATGACATTGCTCAACTTAATGCCAAAATGTGAATTACCACTGATTCTTGCACAATTTTGTTTCACCATTTGTGACTAGAAGTACAAACACAATGGAGCTGTTACAGTTGATACAGAACTGTACCAAGGTTATGTGACCTACACTCATACCTTATGAGAGGAGCCCAGTGATAGTTCTCACATGCTGAAGAGAAGTGTGCAGTGCCTTTTTTTTTTTTTTCAAAAAATAAATATATCAAACTTCATCAAGTCAGACAAATTCTGCTAGGAATTTGGTGATTTTTATTTTGCTGTCTTGCTGTGTTCAACAAAGACAACGGAATATCAAAGTAATTATATATCCAAACTTCATAAAGTTCCACATAATTTAATTACTATATGGCAATAAGTAAACGCATCTACTGTCACAATACTTCATACCTCTCTGTTAGATAAAAACGCAACACTGGATCCAATTTATTTTAATAAACAAAATTGCATTTATAGGTCTTAATCATATGTTTAAAGATATTGTAATTCAGTCATTAAGGAAAATTAAATTGGACAGAACACAGATTCAAAATATGGCCCATATCTCATTTATATTCCCTTGGAATTATGTATCAATGTTTATATACCATTAACTTTTTTTTTCCTAATTGCCTCAGAAATTTAACTATTTATGCAATGAGGCCTCACCCCTTTGTATAACACCCATCAATTCCAAACAACCACAAGAAGCTTGAAACAACACAGTTCAAAGCTACCATGTCTTTCTTTTATATGTACACAAAAACTTGAACACAAACAAATACAACCAATTTTACTAGTCACATTATCCCAATATCAATAGCTGTTCTAGAAAAGCAATGATTTTATGATTATTCTCTTTGACTACTACTACAGTGAAATACAATTAAGGAGATGCTGTAGTGCCATAGGCAGAAAAAAAAAAAAAAAAAGGAATCACCAGTCTGAATTTTACTTATGTTTTATACCTTGTACAGAAATGTTTCCTTTAGTAATAAATTGACAACATTCATAAATCTAAAGAGATTTTCAGTGTTTCCAAAAACATTACTTATGGTATACAAAAACTTCTGAAATATTCTTGAACATTTCCAGTTCAGTTCCAGTCAGGCTTTATAAATTGCCACCTAAATCTAACTTCTTATGTTCAGTATTTTATCCTCTGAGCATGTAATTCTGAGCTATTAACTGAGAAGTACAATGATATATTTTAGAAAGTACTTACATTCTGCATATTTCTGAAGCTGAGAAAACTCTCCAGGACTAAGGTTAAGCCACTTCTCCTGGCTCGTCATAATGGCAGTAATGGTCTTCGTTAAATATCAGAAAAGCATTCCTTTTGACCCAGGTGATATAATCTCCATCAAGTTTTGTAGTTTCAGTTCACAGTGCTTGGAGACTTGATAGATGGCACCAGTCTGAAGATTTTGATGCTATTAATTGTTCCCAATTTGTTGGCTCAGCAGTGAGTTACAGCACTGTTAAAAGAAGGTCAAGCATTAGAAGTCTAAAAACTAGTTTTAATACTTCAATAATTGTAACTGACATATTTTGCCATAGCAAGTTTTGCTCTAAATTCATCCATACAATATTTGTCCACAATTATTTTTATATGTATTTTGAAGTTTTATTTTTGTAATTCCAATTGCTTATGTGCAGCATTGATCATCAAATATTACCATATCAATTGTTTACGCTCAAATTGTATCTGGACACCTTGTGTGGATGTTTCTATTTCAGTAATACCCAATGTAATAGCAGATACTATCTATCAGTAAAATTAGTTCCCTATAATTTTAAAATGGAACTCAGGTGAGTTCAGGAACTCCAGCTAGTTCAGGAACTAGCTTTGTATCCAATTCTGTTGTTGCATAGTACTAACTTCCCATGTTAAAAATGAAATTAATTTTATTCAGTAGTTTAGCAAGAAATTCATGAGAGCTATTTAAATATTAACTGTTCTAACAAAATAGTAGTGGGCTGATTTTTAGGATCTGTCACAACATTGCAGATGACACTAATGAAAAATCAAATATAACTAGCTTTGTTGCAAATCAATTCAGACCAAAACAAAAAAAAATCTGGGTTCCATCTCATTAGTTTTACACAGTTTTTACCCCTGTAGAGCAGATCTTACAAAGGCAGTGCATTACCAACACCACGCCTTGCACAACAGGTAGGATACTTTTCATCTAATTTTAGCCATTTGGCAGTCAGGCATCTCACCCGAGGTTGTCATCTAGGGCTCTCTCTAATCAGCATAGACAGGCAGCCTAGACAGCAATTAATCCCTCCAGTTTCAACATGATCTTAAGATATGATGAATTGCTTTCTTGCGGTATTTATCTTTCCCTATTGATTGCAGAAGTTGCCTAGATGACAAGTTTAGACTAGCAAGCTAATTTTAGACTGTAAGTGGAATCTCTTTATATGCCTAGCAATAGTGCTATTTCCAAGGGTCAGATTACAGAAAGAGCAAAGGAAAAATTCAGACAGAAGAGACTGACACAATAAGAGTTTATTAGGAGGAAGAAGTTGGCTGCTGAGAGAGAAAAGAAAAAGGCATAAAATGTCAGCTTGAGGTGGGAGGGAGAATAAAATAAAATAAAAAGTAAAGTAAGTAGAGTATCTAGGAACAGGAGCATATGAAAAAAAAAAAATCATTAACCCAATGATGAGCAACATTTTTTTTTTTCCCCTCCCAGTCTCATATATATAAGTATCATTTCTGAAGAAATTCAGGAAGAAAGACGTCTTAGTCCCTAAGCATACCATCATTGCCCTCAGTCTCTTCATGGTGAATGACTTGAGTATAAGCACCTAAACTGATAGAAACTACCATAATCCGAACACAATAGAAGCTGGGCAACAACCTATTTGACAGCTGCCTTGTCTTTTTAAAATTTGAACCAGAAGAAACTCTTATGCTCTTCACTTCCTCAAGATGGAATAAAACAAAAGGATAAGCTACAAGAGGTAAGATTTAGAGACTGACTGAAAAAGTAATACGACCATTAAGATTGGGATAAAAAAAGCAATATTAATGTGGATAAAACTGGCCAAGAACAAAACTCATCAGCACTCAACATCAGTGTGTCACCATCAGTGCCAGAAAAAGAGTATTAACTACCAAAGGTGGAAGTGACATTCAACTAAAAACTATCATTTTGTCTTCAGAACCTCAGTCCTCTTATTTATGACAAAAGAAAATAACTATGGTCAACTGAGAATTTTAAATCAAATTAGAGATGTTCCATTTCTAACAGCTGATTACATTATATTAAAGACAGTTTTATTTCTTCAAATATTTTTTCATATACTTGACAACTGATTAGGTTTTACTGAAAATGGCTTTATATTTGCATTGTTGATTTAATAGATTCAACATTTTCTACTGTAATTTCATTCATTTATTATTTTCTCTTATTACTGACTACAGAAGCTTCATTACCTGTAAAACCTAACACTGCTGCATGCTGTACAGTTTGGGATCATCTCAATTACTTAATATTGTGACAAGCAGTCTACCATTAGAATTGCTATGGCTAGCAAGGTAATAACTGCTGTGGGCTGTAAACTGACCAGTCTGTTCATGTGCAATATCTTTAGGTCTGTGGGGATTGTTACATCCACAGTAATACAGTGAAAATTACGGTTTTTCCATTGACTTTCCCTTTTCGAAATTCAAATCTAAATCACCAACTCTGAAACAGGACACCCTTTCTCCTCTACCAAACATCCAGGCTCTACTGCCTGTGAACAGTGTTGCAAGAAAAGTCAAGACCTGAAAGTGATGGGAGAGCAATGGAAAAATTTGATATTGGCATGGCAGTCCACACTAAAGCAAATGGAGTCAGCCATTTGCCATCATCTAAGCCATGAAAGCTTTGAAGGATGGTATAACAGAGTTTAAAGCTACATTATTATTTAGGAAAACTCCCATAGTATAATTCGTCCCTTAAAAACAGAAGATGTGGGAAGAAATTTGCTAGATCTAGGGCACAAGCTTAATCCTGGAGAGGTAACAGGGAGGTAGACAGTCCACTGAGGATGACTGACTGGTCTTTGGGCTGCAGCCAGGTCCAGTACATCACCTCAGTGCATGTGATGCAGGAGTATGTAGAACAATAATGGAGAAAATCTCAGCAAATGAAACTTCATAGGGGCTTCCTTTTTCAGATTCCTATGAAGTTCTGCTGCAGGGGATCCTAAATAAGGAAGGTAGACTCCCTGCATCCATCAATTTTCATAGCTATACCTTATAAATTGGCATTTCACCATTCTATGTAGACAACAACAACGTGACTGCAAGAAATCACATACATTATAGAGGTGCCAAGGTTAAAAGACATCAACGTATATTTGCATTATATGATACATGATTCTTCTAAGATCAAGATTGCCTATATCCTTCACAAATTTCTTATTGTAAAAAAAATATTTTCTTATAAAGACAGCATGTCTTTGGACAGTTTAATTTAAATGCCTTCTTTTGCAGTCTAGTGCTTTATTTTAGTGCTCCAGGAAAGTCATGCAGTGAGAAAAATATACAAAGAGGAAAGCAGTTACAGGGATAATACAGGAACACAAGAAAATAAGTTCTTGAACTAAGAAATAAAGCAAATATGCTTTCTGGCAAGCAAAATACAGATCAGCAGCACCAAACAGTGAGTTAATGTCCTCATGCAAAGATGAATTATTTCAAAGAACATAATATAGTATACAGTTAAAATATACAGGATGGCAGTTTAAGAACTCTTTGACTGATCCTCTCAGAGTTTGACCTATTCCAGGAAACATGGATTTCTACAAACATTTTGCCAGCACCCGTACAGGTACAATTCACGGCTCTGCCAACCTGACACAAAGCAGATCTCATAATTAAGACTGTTTAGTCTGGAGAAGAGGAGACTTGGGGGAGACCACATTGCTCTCTACAACTACCTGAAAGGAGGTTGTAGTGGGATGAGGGTTGGCCTCTTCTCTCAGGTAACTAGTGATAGGACGATAGGTAACGGTTTCAAGCTGCACCAGGGGAGGTTCAGGTTGGATGTTAGGAAAAACTTCTTCTCTGAGAGTGGGCAGGGATTGGAACAGGCTGCCCAGGGAGCTGGTGGAGTAACCACCCCTGGAGGTGTTCAAGAAACGTGTAGATGTGGCACTTAGGGACATGGTTTAGTGGGTATAGTGGTGGTGGGTTGACAGTTGGACTAAATGATCTTGGAGGTCGTTTCCAACCTCAGTGATTCTGTGATTCTATGATTAATGAAGCATTCATTTTACCACAAAAACAATTGGACAAAAATATTCTTCCTCCTTTATACCCTGACTGTAAGAACTTTTTAAAATTCCAGTCTCCCTTTTATAACTTGTTTTTCTTTCTGGATTTTAGAGTTTACAGAGCTTTTCTGTCAGAATTCCTACAAGTTCACATAACCAAACTAGGAAGAAAAGCTTTGTTAAAAACTCTACAAATCAAATTACTCAGCGTTCAGCCAGCAATGGTAACAAACTTGAGATTTCCAGGAATTCCCCAAGCCATTCAAATTCTCTGTTGCTCTGAAGAAACTTGGCCGAGGAGTGGAGAAGAGAGAAGAACATACAATGGAGGGAAGATTAAAAAAAAAGGGCATATCCCCTCTATGCCAGCTTCAGCACTCAAATCATCTTATCACAGCTCATAAAGTCCTTACTGCAAGGAAATGGAGTTTGTAGAAAGTATGGGAATAACTATTACTCTCAGTTCTTCAGAAACAAATCAACAATATTGGGTTCAGCCTCAGACTTCATTTCCAGAGGATGACTGTGGCCTGTGCAAACAAGCATGACAGTCAGCAAGGCTAAGTGACAGGTCCTGCACTTGGGTCATAACCCAAAGCAGTGGTATAGGTTTGGGAAAAGGTGGCAGAAAAAGACTTGGGGATGCTGGTCAATAGCCAGCTGAACACGAGCCAGCAGTGTGCCCAGGTGGCCAAGAAGGCCAATGGCAGCCTGGCCTGCCTCAGAAATAGCATGGCCAGAAGGACTAGGGAGGTGATTGTCCCCATGATTGTGGCACTGGTGAGGCCTCACCTCAAATGCTGTGTTCAGTTTTGGGCCCTTCACTACAAGAAGGACATTGAGTTGCTCGAGCATGTACAGAGAAGAGAAACAAAGCTGGGGAAGGGACCAAAGCTAATGAGGAGCAACTGAAGGAATTGGTATCGTTTAGTCTGGAGGAGGCAGAGAGGAGAACCATTGCTCTCTAGAACTATCTGAAAAGTGACTGCAGTGAAGAGGGTGTCAGTCTCTTTTCACAAGTGAAAAATAACAGGACATGAGGAAACTGCCTCCAGATGTGTCAGGGGAGGTTTAGATTGCGCATTAGGAATAATGTCTTCACTGAGAGGGTGATCAAGTATTGAAAGGGGCTGCTCAGGAAAATTGGCAGAGTTTCCATCCCTGGAGACATTTAAGAGATGTGGATGTGGCACTAAGGGACATGGTTTAGCAGTGGGACACAGCAAGTCAGGTTGATGGTTGGACTTGATGATCTTGAAGGTCTTTTCCAACCTAGATGATTCTGTGAATCTAAATATGTCCAGCTTCTCTCTCAATTCAACTGCCTCCCCAGAGCGGTTCTGGGATTCATCCTCACTGCCATAACTGAAAGCACAAAACTCTTAACACAAGCCCTAAGGAGCTTTTCTGTGTTAACCATAACAGGCAATACTGAAACAGCCAAGAAACTGGCCTTTGGAATTATACAGCCATTTTTGACTACCTACCAGCCTTTCTCTAACATACATCTCACATATAATTTCATCAGTAATTTCCAGGTATAGGAGAGTCAGGGTAAAGCTAATGCCAAGAAGGGGTGCAAGCAACAAAATGATCAACTTAAATAAGCATCTTCCATTCTATATAACTGAGACCTTCAAGTTCTTTTCTCCCACATTCCTTTAAATTACTCAAATTATCCCTCTCACTATGTGGGAAACAAAACTGTTAAAAGACTAATTCATTTAATCTGTCATGAAAATCCTGTTTCAATCTGTTTACATTTTTATTAAGAAAGTGGTGGGGGAGAAATAACATGAACCCTAACAAGACAATTTTCCTTCTAGACTGAGGGAAACTATAGTTCTCCACATGACTGATTACCAATTTTTGCCTGAACAGGAATAAACAACACAGAATATTTTGTACCTTAATTGCTACAGAGGCTGAAGCAATTACACTTTTCAAAGATTTTTCTATACAGAATGTACTTGGCATTTACTTCAGTTGGGTCCTATACCTTCACCATTGTTAGTTTAGTCCTGGAATTTCAGTGTTCATGGATTTTCCAAAGGAGAATTTTTACATGTCAGATATCACATGCTCACGCACACACACACACATATATGAAAAAGTGTTCTCAAAATCAAACTAATTTATTAGAAATGCAGGCATTATTTATGGATATACCAGACAATTTGTGAAAGTATTCTTGCAACACATTTTACACTTCATAGAAAACCTTGACCCTAACGTCAAAATTACCCCAAATAAATCTAGTTGAAAGTTTATTCTAAAGAGTTTGGGGAAGAAAAAAATGTCCAGTCAAAAGCATTTACTAATTGGCATTCTGATGTCACTACTACCAATTTCTAACTATTAATAATTTCTAACTATTGCTGGATTAACTGCATGAACAACAACAAAAAAAAGTCTTAATAGCAAAACACACTTTCCTACATAAACAGAACCTGCATGCTTTATATAACAACATCCTCTTTTATTTTTTCATAGTACTTAGCATACTAAAGTATTAAAGTCCTTTTATTAACAGACGTACTTAATTTGGCAAAGAATGCTTACTGATGTAAATTATCATAACTCAGAAATACTAGTTCTAAAGGCTAATATGCTCAAAGCTGAAAAGATCTCCCTTTAAAGGAGTGACTTGAACACAACCCAAAGCATGCATGTTTTCCTGACTGCTTTATACCCAGGTGCACTAGTCTGGGGTATGTAGAAATATTCATTTAAATTTTCATATAAATATATGAGCTGTATTCCTGAGAGAAGTGATTATTCAAATTCTCTTCCTCAAATTATCTATACGGAATATATCAGTAAACACTGGAAATATATGCAGCACAAGAAAAAAAAAAAAAACAACAAAAAAAAACCAGGTCTCTCTGAGTCCTTCAGATGTTTTGTTGGTGTCCAGTATAACTGAACAGTATAACTNTCTAGTCTAGCTATTTCCAAGCTGCTACACTAAATACTTGCTTGCCAAGTCAAAGGAATACACCTGGCTTTGTCACTATTTTCTTAACTAAGATAAATATTGAAATAAACGAAATCAAAGCAGAAAAATGGGACCAAAAAATACCAGAATTTATGTTCTGAGATACTG
>VXAV01012037.1:28557-38923 GCA_013399715.1 Alectura lathami
TAATATTTTTATGAGTTTGCATAACCAAGTTAAATTTTAAAAATATACTAATGCTATTCAGAGAAAAAAAAAGTCAAACAATCTTTTGACTTTTGAATGGCAATAGGATGCACAGGTAAATACATTTTTAATTATACAAATTATAGAATGATTAATACATCCTGAATTCCTATATTGTCTCTTATCCTACAGGATGCCTTTCACAGGAGCTTTCACTCTTCAGAACATCAAAACTATTAAACCAATTTTCTTAAGGATCTATTGTTTTTGGAGGTCTCATGGAACAACACAGTTCTACAGTGTGGTAGGAAGACACTGTAACATACTGGGTGCTTTTTGAAGATAGCATACAAAATATGCATTTTAAGATAAAGTAAGCACTTTACTTACTTCTATAGGAAGTAAGCAATCTAACACAGTGACAATTTTCAGGATCTTAAAATTAGAACAAAATTTAACAAACAAGCAGAAAGAACAGAACTGAAGCTTTCAATATCTTGTTACTAATGAGGTTAGAGCTTGACCTTAAAATCCTAACACCGTGTCTCATTCAATTCTTGCAGAATCACAAAATCACAGAATTGTAGGTGTTGGAAGAGACCTCAGGAGATCATCTAGTCCAATCCCCCTGCAAAGCAGGTTCTCTACAGTAGGTTGCACAGGAAAGCATCCAGGCGGGTTTTGAATACCTCTGGAGAAGGAGACTCCACAGCCTCTCTGGGCAGCTTATTCCAGTGCTCTGATGCCCTCACAGTAAAGAAGCTTTTCCTTAAACTTGGATGGAACTTCTGGTATTCCAGTTTTTGCCCACTGACCCCTGTCCTGTCACTAAGCACCACTGAAAAGATTCCAGCCCCATCCATTTGGCTCCCACATTTCAGATATTTATAAATATTGATTAGATCCCTGCTTAGGTCCCCCGCTCTTCTCCAGGCTGAAGAGTCCAAGTTCTCTCAGCCTTTCCTTGCACAATAGATGCTCCAGGCCCCTAATAATATTTGTGGCTCTCCACTGGATTTTCTCCAGAAGATCCCTGTCTTTCTTGTTCTGAGGAGCCCAGAACTGAACACAGTATTCCCAATGTAGCATCACCAAGACAATGTAGAGGGGGAACATCACCTCTCTAGACCTCTTGGCCACTCTCTAATGCCCCTCAGGATACTGTTTGCCTTCTTGGCCACCAGGGCACACTGCTGGCTCATGGTGAACTTGTTGTCCACAAGGACACCAAGGTTCCTCTCTGCAGAGCTCCTTTCCAGAAGGTCAGCCCCTAACCTGTACTGGTGCTTCCTCCCCAGGGGCAGTACTCTATACTTGCCCTTGCTGAACCTCATCAGGTTCCTCTCTGCCCAGCTCCCCAGCCTGTCCAGGTCTCGCTGAATGGCAGCACCGCCTTCCAGGGTGTCAGCCACTCCACCCAGCTTTGTATCATCAGCAAACTTGCTGAGGGTGGACTCTACCCCTACATCAAAGTAATTGATGAAGATGTTAAACAAGACCAGACCCAGCACCAACCCCCGAGGAACAACGTTGCAGGCCTCAAACTGGACTCCATGCCACTGATCGCATCTCTCTGAGCTCTGCCAGTCAGTCAGTTCTCAATCTACCTCAGCATCCACTCATCTACCCCATACCTTCTGAGCTTTGCTACAAGAATGTTGTGAGAGACCGTATCAAAAACATTGCTGAAGTCAAGGTTGACAAACATCCATGGGTGTCCCCTCATCTATCCAGCTGGTGACAGCATCACAGAAGGCTACCAGATCGATCAAGCATGATTTCCCCTTAGTGAATCCATGTTGACTATTCCTGATAAACTTCTTTTCTTCCAATTGCTTGGAGATGGTATCAAGAATAAGTTGCTTCATCACCTTTCCAGGGACAGAGGCTGACTGGATCGTCACTGGCTGTCCGCCAGTCTTCAGGCACCTCTCCCATTGTCCAAGACCTTACTAAGATGACAGAAAGCAGTTTAGCTATCAATTCTGCCAGCTCCTTCAGCACACATGGGTGCATCTAATCAAGGCCATGGATTTGTGTGGACTGATTTTGTTTAGACTATTTTCTGTTTATCCATGGAAAGCTGTGCACAATATTTAAATCTGTAGGATCTGAAAAATTGTATATGCACCGTAAACACATGCTTACATTTTTCACTACATTTTTGTAGCTCTAGGTTCACATTTTAACACCTGCTGGAAAAACAGAACGTGGAAAACTTATGTAATATTAGTCACAGTACAGGAAACATACTCTCACCACAGATTTTCCTCCTGTGAAGCAGAGGCACTAATGAAAGAAGTTAACCCTCTAAACTTTTAAGGTATGTTTCCTTGGCATGGTTATTCATGGTTTAAAACAAGAACCCATGTTAGTGTAGCTATCCAAATTCCACTTAGTAATCTTTACTAGCAGCACATATTGGCTCACCGTCAATGCCACTAGCTCATAATCAGGGACAAGGTTTCCATGTTCACACAGCAGCTGCTAGTCTTCTGTATTAGCAGCATAAACTGCATCTGCTCAAAGCACAGGCAAAGTAGACTCATGCCTACTGCAAAATTCCATGTTCTTTTTATGGACTGAGACTATTTCATGAGAAATATCTGATCAACCTGATTTAGCATTTGTGACGGTGTGCACCCCCCTGCCCCCAGCCTCCTTCAGACTGGCCACTACACCCAAGGCCTTGCTCAGGACTGATAACACTGTCCTGCTAAATGCTATGACTATAAGCCAATCATCTTACCCCATAAACAGTGAGCGGCCTAAGAGCCCCTTGAGCTCTAATTCTCAGAACAAGGCTGCATGTGATCTCCCCAGTTACTCCTAAAGACTGAGAAGCTCGAGTTACTGTAGTCTCAGGGTGGATTATGTGGAGCAATTATTGGTAATAACTTATTGGGATATTCCCCCCCTAAAAGAAGAAAAGTGTTGAAGAAACCTCCAGGGTGGAGCACAGTGAATATGCAAGGATCCTGTTCCATGATTGTTCCCTAAGCAACACCACATTCACACCTGGATATCAGCCTCACCAGGGGAGCTTGGTGTGACTGGCTCCAGAGATACTACATTGAGGATGGAAGGAAGAGAGAAACTTTGCAGCCAGGCTCTGTGATAGTACTGCAAAAAAGGGAACTTTCTGGTACTATGGAATTAAGCAAACACCCTGAGGTAGCAGCTTTTCACATTTCTGTCACACCAATCATAACAAAGATAGGTACGATTAGAGTTGCTCAAGCTCCACCTGAAAACAGTATAAAATGGCCCAAGAAATAAGGAATTTTGGTGGGAAGACACCATCGCAGACAAGTCAGGACAACACTGCTGGCTCCTGGGACCATTTGACGTGCTAAGCCTCTCCCCCACTGCCCTGTAGGGATGCCTATTGGGTAAGATTCTCACACTCAGTTGTACTGAGTGCTTTCCCAGGAAGCTTAGAAATCTCTATAGAGTTATTTTCATGTTTTAATGCGTTTTGTGGTTGTTTGTATTACTGATATTACTGCTATTTGCAGGTGCTTTGCAGACAGTGTTTGATCCCTAGCAATTCAAAAGAATCTGTTTTCTGTTGCTCCAGTAAAAAGAACCATTCTATAAGCTAATCGTAAGAGTTCTCATTTGGCATGGCCAAAAGGGTGGTTGTACGAATCCATTCGAACGCGGCTAGACAAGGTGCTGCACTATGGGTGAATCCATAATTGTAAGAGTTCCCATTGGGCGTGGCCAAATTCCCTAAGGCTGGTTGTAGAAGTCCATTTGAACGTGATCGGACCTGTAGTGCTGTAGTGGGTATTGACCCTTTTAATGCAACAGCATTATACTTGCCTTGGATTCAAACTGAATCTTTGAAGGACTAGTGCTCTTTGGTGCTTTATGGCGATAATTTCTATACAGGATAAAGCATGTGAAATGCAACAAAATTTAATGCAGTAAGGAAGGATATACTCAACATTTTCCCTAAACATATCCTGGTTTGCTCAGAGGTTCTTAAAGGATCCTGAGAGATTCTTAAACTTCTCTTCTGGTACAGATCTTTAACTCTCTTCTGAGTTTCTACCTAATTCCAGTACTGGATACATTTAATTATAAAACAAATATCTGATGCATTTAAAAAGATTTAGTTTGGGCTTTTCTTTGTACATCAACTGCTACTACGTTAGTGTTTTACAGTAAAATCAAGACATCCTAAATTTGGAGATTAAATGTTTGAAATGTATTTGCATTCAGTAGCATTGAGAAAACTCTCAGAGATAAATTCCAGCTCTGGAAGATAGTAGTATGAGGGCAGAGTACTGTTTTGCTGACCTTTTGGCAGGGAGATCCTAAAATGTTAGTTTAAAATAAGATGAAAGAAAAGGGCAGTGTTGTAAACAATACATGCCCCTAGTCTTATACAACTTTGTGTATACAATTCTGTAACAGAATCAAGAAAAGAACACAGAAATCTACCCACCAAATGAAGTATATATGTTCAACATTCAAGTATCGCTGGCTTTTATCCGATTTCTAAAAGCTGTCTGTATTTCTACAGATGAAGTCATATAGTTGCCTGAATTTATCCACAAAACCGATGAAGCCTGTTAAAACTGCAGAACTAATGTCTGATATTTAGATTACTCTAAAATTCATGAGCTAGATAACTTCACATTTACATTTGGAGCTTTATCTGATAGACTTCTTTAGAGACTGCTACCACATAAAATACAGAGTAAAGTCAATAGTTTCTTTTTAGTTTAATAGTTTCTTAGTGAATAGAGATCTTGGCTGATTTTCTTACTAATTTCAGGTGGTAATTTGCACTCTGGATGCTGTAATAAGTGTGTTATGGGAAAAAAAGACAAAGACGTGAAGGTACCATTCTCTTTTGATCGAAATTACTTGTTTCATTGCTAAGAATGAACAATTGGTAAGTATTAAGTATTGTACTTGAGATTCCAGACCTGGCACTATACTCCCTATTTTGTCTCAATCACTTGATGTTTTCTCTCTCACTCTGTAAGGATGTTTTAGGATGTTTCGATAAGCGGTTGAATTGAGGCCTTCATCCCCTTTGTTAGCCTCTTGATTTGACTATAGCGAAGGACTAAAAGGACAAACTCAAGTGAGCTCGACAGACACCTATTATCAACAGTAGGTGCATAGAGTCAAGAAGGTGAGTCACTGCCTGAAAATGTCTAGGCATCTTACTAGTTTTGGGTGTAGTTTTCACCTTGGCTTTTCAGAGAAATTACAAGTCAATCAACTTTTACAGGGCTCATTTAGGCAAAATTGTTGGTGGAATAAGTGATGGAATATTTAGTGAATAAAACTGACAGTGATCATATAAGTCTTAATGTATCTTTAAATTGCACAATTTAGATAATAATTTTTATACTTCTAATTTACTCTAAAGATCTTAGCTTTCATTGCATCCAAAGCTAATCTTATCTATCATAGCATGAAGTCACAGTACCATGTGCAATGACAATATAATCATATTCATATTGGAGAACAAAGGGACTGATCAGATCTGTTAAATACCCAGTTAGATTGATACAAGTTGAGATCAGTAGGCAAGGTCCATTGTAAATGTTCACATTTGCTTAGATGCAAAATTTTAATATTATTATTATTATTTAGTTTTACTTACAACATAATTGCAAATACCCAAAATTAAGCTGAGACTGGCTTGTATTAGAGTGACCCTGGTTACAAGTTGTACTGTAAATTTATTTCTTAGTTTTTGAATATTTGGCTTGGCCAGCTAAATAGCAGTCTTAGGTACATACGTACAGACATGCATGAATACATATGCATTGGTATGTTCATACATTTACGTATACATGTGTATGAGTGTACTTTTCTATATGCCCTTGAAAAATGATGGGCTTCCTTGTGTGACTGAAAGCTACAAGATTCAAGATGAATTACAATAATGGGAAAAGGATCATAGGTTCTTGTCTGAAAGTCAGTGAGAGAGAAAGATTTGATTCCTTTACATCCCACTTAAAATCCAGAATTCAGATGCCCATTATACAGGTAATTTTGCTGAAATCCATGTATGTAATCTAATAAGGAATGGCTATCCATGACAGAAATAAGCTGCAGAATGAACCCTAACTAATCAATAAAATTATTCTTTTTTCCATCTCACAGAATCATGCAGTCCATGATAGATTACTTACACAACACTAAAGTTAAATAACTATATCAACATAGTATAATGAAAACCGAAGACACCAAAAAGTCAATGTGTTCTTCTGACTATGTTAGATAGGGCCAAAGGCAATTTTTTGCATGTAATATAGCTGTTTTTTTTTTTTTTTTTTTTGAAATATTTTCCTCGGAGACTATTTCCTTATAGTAGCAAATAAGAAGCAAAAGGTAATAGCTAATACTTAAGGAATAATTTCACATTCCAGCGTTTAAGTCTCTATGTTCACATAAAGGCAGCTGAGAAGAGAGTGCCTTTGTTATTACACTTGGGATAAAGTGGTTTGTAATGCATTGCTTTCAGCTCAGAAAAAAAAAAAAAAATCCCTTAAAAAGAATACACAAAAAATTATTAAATTTTTAGTAGATTTATTCAGACATTACCAGCACCATCCTCTTCTCCCCAGAGAACTCCGAAACAAAGAAATCTGACGGAATGTGATAAGCATCAACCTTTACATAGAATGTAATCTCCTCTTAATAAATATAAAAGATACATCCAAAATAATATTTGTCTGGGATTTGCCCAGTAGGACATGATCATGAAGTCCATTAAGAGACTCCCTAAGCCCTTTCAAAACGCCAAAGACATAAAAAGCTTGGATATAAAGTAATTTAAGTTGCACACTGAACAAATATCTCTAAGAACACTCAGCATGAATGACTATTACTATGGTAATTCTAGGGAGTTGTAAAGAAGCAGTGCCAGCAATGACAGCAATGGCAGCATGAGGGCATTACAAGATCATAGATACATAGTCAGCTGTCATTAAAGCAGCTTGCAAGCTTAGATTCATACACTGATACAAAAACATCATCCCTTTATTGCATAATAACTAACACAGAGACTAATAGGAATACCACTTGAAAAAATACACTACTGATTATGTTCTTTTACAAGGTAATTTATAGACAATTCAATCTATCAACACATAAGTAGCAGAGAGTGTATAGTTTTACTGGTAACTTATAATTGTTTGTTACATCTGTAGTGTAAATTTATTCTTTAGTTTATTCAGAAAATGCATTTCTATTAATAAGGTCTTTAAATCCTTAAGTGTAATAAGCTTACTTTTTCCTATAAATTCATTTATCCTGACAAGAGATCGTTATCTAAAAGAGTAACATCTTGACTATGGTGCAGATTATTAAATATAAAAATAGAAATAAAAAGAATATGAAGATAGTTTATTTCTTTTCATTTGAAATAAGTTGTTTTCATTTTCATTCTGCAAGAGAAAAGTAAAAAATTGTCTGAGTAATTTAAGAATAAGCATGTGCGGTAAAAAATCTATCACAGTTTCAAACAGCAGCAGTAATGGATACTTGGAAAAGATGCCAGGACGTTAAAGACAGGAACAGCATGTTAACATATTCCACATAATCCCTCAAAGTGGATAGTTTTTCTTCCACTGCTTCCCAAAAACATGTGACTTGTTATCATCTCATTGACAAGTTCCATAGCATTAATAACATTTTTTCTATGAAGAGTCAATTTTTATGAACTGCACTAGTCTCCCACCATGGAAAATCCATGCAAAATTACAGAGCAGTGGGCTGACTTACCACCTCTTTTACTAGTGTAACCATACAATTGTTTGTAAAATAAAAAAAAAGTCTAAATTTTCCCTATTTGCAGTTTTGAGATTGCTATGCTGTTATTATTATTACTATTATTATTATTGAGACACTTTAATCTGTGCTGCTGCATAGCCTTTTGTACTTGGTTAGGGAAAACAGCCTTCCCATCCATCTCCCTCAGCTACCTATTCCCGTATTTCCTTCCTTCTTTCCACATTTTTCCCAGCCCTTTCTTTCTTAGGTAATTTCCAGAGATTTTCTTTGTTAAATATCCTACCTACATAAAAATCTGTATTACATATGTCTCTTAGATCTCATTTCCTCTCATCAGTCTTGGCTAATGCTGTACACCTCATCTTCTTAGTACTGCCTATATACTTAAGAGCGTTTCTGTCTTTTCCATGCCACGATACTCAGCCCGCTGTCCATCATGTAATTCTTGACATCTCCATATATTTCTATTCCTTGCATAGCTGACAAAATGGCAAAATAATTATGTCATATACGGGGACAGGCTTGCTTCTACTCCATTAAAAGAGATATGAGATTATTATCTAGAAAGCCTCACTTTCCATTGCAAAATGCAAATGGACACCGCAGCTTTATTACAGAAAGTTTCTGCTGTTTTCAGTACTGTGATTCTAATTAGTGGTAACAACCATTTGGATAAATACAAAATTATATAACTGAAGATTAAAGGGAAAAGTGAGAAATTACTATGGGTTCTTTAAATCAAGCTAAGAATGTTATGAATTTCAGAATAAAATCTCAAATAGTGGCTACGCTACTATCATTTGCTGTCATTCTCTTGCTACTTATCTTATGTACCATTAGTCTCCCATTCTCTTTATTCATACCACATATCTTCAAAGGGAATTCTTTTACATTTCTTCCACCACATTGACAAAACCAACTGCTTCCTATGCTTTGCTCCATAATTCGATATCTCTTTTCTATTCTACAGCACACACAACACTTTATAATGTTCCACCCCCTACCCCCTGCCTTTTTCCTCTATGCACTGGAAAAATTGCAAGCAAAATATATCTTGTCATTAATAAGGGAGTTTTCTAGGAATATAGGAAAAAATGCTACATTTTTTTCCAGTTGCTCTCACAGGTAATTAGGATGAATACCATCAACTCCGACATTCTCAGGAATTTTCAGCTTGGTGATGGTTTACATAAAAGTAAGCTAGCCAATCACTGCAGTTCTTCCATCTCTGAGGAAAAATGAAACAAAGTATTCTGTGCCCTGGTTTTCTCAAAATTTCCTCTTTATTATCTCATGGTTTGGGGATGTTAAATTCATTTTATTCCTGGCATTCACAAACTTTCACTTCATAAGTAACACCCATTGGATGAAGGATTGTCCAGTAAAACAGCATGAATTTTAGGGGCCTGTTACTGTATTTGAAAAATTTGTAAAAGAAGCATAGTAATATTTAGTATACATTTGTCCCCACAACACACCATGAAGTAGGAAAAAGTACACTCACAATCACTGTATTACAAACCAAGGCAGCTTAATTTCTCTGTAACCTAAGGCCCAAGACCTTGCAAGAAACCTTGGAGCAGGGAACTTAAATAATGTCATTTAAATCTTATTTTTTTATCTCCTCCTCAAGTAAAGAATCAATGTTTGTAAAAATTCTAGTAGCAATAATTTCCTGACAACAGGAAAGAAATCCTCGCAAAAAGCAAAACCAGGCCTTTTTATTCTATTTAGTCAAATAACTGTAAAATTATTGTTATAGTATCACTCACTACAAGAGATATAGTAATTTAAAACTGAGATTACAGAGAAGCAGACAATAAGTCAGCATTCAACATAGCAGGAAACTTTAGTTTTATCGTTGATGAGCATAATGTAGAAATGCAGTTTCTACCAAGCTCAGTGAGACTTTCCCTTATGCCCCTCCCAGGAATTAAAATGTGTTTATACATTCAGTGTTCACTATAAGCTTCTTAAATGCCTGTAGATTCCAGATAGTGGATACACTGTATGTTGCTAACAATTCATAGTTTATATATAAGTAATTATTTCAGACATATTTAACTTAAAACTGAACAAAGACATGGACCATTAATTCAGACTCTGAGGAATGGCTAGTAGATATTGTCATAACATGTTAAAGAGTCAACAGTAATGAAGTAGGGCATTTTTCTTTCTTACATGAAAGTACATTTTTATACAAAGTCTTTCATCGTCTCATTGATTTTCCAATTTCAAGCCTTCTTTGAAAACATTTGCTTTCTTTATTGTCTGTAGCTGCTGAATAGAGTGTACTTATGTTATTGTGGTCTTGTATTTGAATTTGTAACAATGAGAAAAAGCCCAGGCCTTACCATAGTAAAGGTAAATGCACAGCTATAAAAAACATTGGAGTAAACCAACATGTAACTGGGAATCCAAAGATAGGCATTTGAAGATAAAAAGAAGGTGTAGTAGAATGTTACTACATTCTACTTACTATTATAATTGCTATTATATTTGGGGTAGGCTTTAAGCATTGTCTTTCTTTAACAAACATAAGTAAAAATACATACATATGCATACATGCAGATACACTTAGAGAAAGCTAAATTAT
>VXAV01012037.1:56188-89630 GCA_013399715.1 Alectura lathami
GTACAGTACCTACTCAATAATAAGGGCTTATACATTTTTATTTGCTTCTTTGCTATCCACTGAGCAGCCTTAAAATGCAGCCTCTCTCAACAGCAGCATTTTTCATTGTCAGTAACATTTTTATAAGTTTTGAAGTAGTAGATAATGAGACTTATTGTTCCTAAAGGATCTACTGTTACTTCAAATATTTCCTCTCTTCGGCTGATATCATGACATGTGCGCACTTACATTGCCCATTTTTCTACAGATGCTTATTGCCCTTAGCACTTTCACTACATTTTTATTACATAGATAGAGGCAAGACATAATGTGGATTGTGTTTAAACTACAATAGTTCATTAAACTCTCTGTCTGCTGGAGAAAAAAAAAAAAAAAAAAAAAGTTATCTGATTTTAATGGGGGTTACACTGGGATAGTTCTCATTTGTTTCCTAAAATAATAATTCACTGTCTTATTTTTGCAAACAGAGCAGCACACAGAATGTGAAAATGAATACATCTGGCTATTGTTCCTTTGTTCTAAGGATGGCTTTTTTTACTTGCACAGATCTATACAGAATGACACCATTTTGCAGAAGCTGAACACTGAAAATATTTCTAAGTTAATTCTTTACACAGAACCTCAGCCTATGCCATCTTTAATCATCCTCTAGAACTTATTTTTTATTATTTTTTTCTTTTCACTGGTAGGTTTGTGGGTGGAATATGGCATTCTGCTTTCAGCTTAACATTTAATTATTATTGTGGATCAATTCCAGGAAGTCCAGAGAATATTCAGAATTAGCAAAGCCTCAAAACCATGTATTTTAGCATTGAAAAGAGAATACCGACCTCATTTTTCAAAATATAGAAGGCTGTTAGAAAGACAAAAAGAACAATCTTCTCTTTTTATCTGGAAAAATTACTAAATTGCACCAAAATATTAGAATATTAGGGGAAAAAAGGGTTTGCTTATCAATTTTCCATGAAGACTGTTTTTTCAAGGGGACAGGAGGGTCCAGATGATAATTTTTTGAAAAAGGCTTAACTAACTTGTATCAAGAAAGGCACTAGACTTTCTAGGATAAGGCTACAGACAATTTGTTACTGTTCTATTTTTCCATACTTTTATAAACAAACTCCAGGCAAGATTAGCCGTCACTCAGAACGAAGTCGTATATGTTACTAAATTAATGCTACTTGAGGTTCAAGAGGAATGTTTTCTATTCTGTAAGCAAATAATATTATGCTTATCTGTTCCCTGGTGCAGAGGGACAATAAAAAAGAAACTGTTTTGCTGTCACATCATCAGAATAGTTTGTAATCAGCGTATTAAAATTAAATGTGAGAAAAAGGTGTAGTATTAATTCCCTTTTTTTATAATCCATTCCATTTTCTGTTTGCCTGAAGCATGGTTAATTTGATAGGAATCTTTTAATTTGTAATTAGTCTTTGGAAAGAACTGTTTTCTGATGCTTTAAGCAGTGCACTATTAATTTGTGTTCTCATTTTAACTAGTGTTTATGCACTATGGATCAGATTCAGTACCCATTGAGACGTAATTGTAAATGTGATGAACATTGGGATCGTTTGGCATTCTTATATTTCTAAACACGTAAAACAAGATAAATTACAACCGGTTATGTTTGGTTTACATCCTATCTTCTCAGCCTAGTTATCCGTAATGCTTGCGGAAATTACTTACAGAAAAAAAAAATACCAAACACTTACAGGCACAATTTTAGCTCTGTTGATATAGAGAGTATTGCCAGCATTATACCACCTCAAGCTGTCTGCAGAAGAGGAAACACACCTACAACCATGTTCACTGCAGCTCTTCTTTTTAGACTCACATTTTTGATCAAAAATATGTAAAACATTAAGGGAAAATTTGTTAACAGTTAACTCATATCTGCTACTACCTCAACCTGAAAACAGGCCAGGAAATGGTTAGCTTTGTGCAGTGTTTATGTATTTCTTAGTTTATATAAGCATCTTTATATTAATTCTATTGATTTAGATATAATCTACATCCAAACTGGGAATCTCTTACCAGGAACTGTACACACAGAGTAGTTACGAAATTATTCCTACTGAGAACAAGAACTGCAGAACAGGTACAAAAGAAAAAAGGCTGTAAATAACCCAAAGCATAGGATTTTGTTGCCAGAAAATGCTGGTTAAGTGATCAGTCTTTCTTTCCGAATAATTCAAGAGAAAGACAAAATAAGTTAAAATTTAAAAAATCTTAGTGATTTTCCAAGACAATGATTTCTTAAGGTATTCTTCAAATTAATTCAATAAGATTTCATATCAGATAATTCATGTTCCACACTGCAAAATCATCATAATAACCCATCCCTGATGGGTCTAACAGGATGTCCTTGGAGGTTACTTTTGTCCATATTCATGCATGCTGTGATTATCACAAATTGTGAAAAAGCTGAGGGTAATAAATGCAGCATGGAAAGGCAGACATAAAAAGAAAATTCATAAAGTTGCTTATTCCAATGTCAGAAGTCTGCCAGAATGAAAATTTGGAAACAGGAATTTCCAAATATATTGCTTGAATTTTATCTGAGTTTTTATTTCTGATTCGTGTTGATAGCCAACAATCAGTAAGTTTATTGAAGTTAAGCATCAGCCTAGGCAGTTTGTGATTCCCAGGGCCTTTCCTTAATTTTTATGCAAATATTGCTACTATATTTTCAGTCCTCTACATATTTGAAATGTCTTCCTTATGCTTTAATTAAAATCGGTGGTTTGGAGATAATTCAGCTATTCAGTCCTAAATAACAAATTTACAAATCCGTGTGTAAAAACAATTGTGTTAATATCACAGCAATTTGTTACATCCCTTAAGATTCTTTGGCACGAGCTGCTTAGGCCTGTCAACTTAGAATCATAGAATGGCTTGGGTTGGAAGGGACCTCAGAGATCATCTAGTTCCAACTCCCCTGCCGTGGACAGGGCTGCCAGCCACTAGCTCACTAGATCAAACTGCCCAGGAACCCATCCAGCCTGGCCTTGAACACAGCCAGGGATGGGGCACCCACAACTTGTCAATCTATGCTTGGTTAATTTTAGCAGATGCTGTTTCATATATTCTGTTGCTACAGATAGTGAAATCTTGATAAGGGGGACAAAATATTCTTTCTTTTTTTTTTTTTTTTTTTTTTTTTTGTTCACATCAGAGGTCTAGCGCTAATGAAACTGCAATTTTTTATGTGATTCTATATCGTAGTAGGGATTCTAAACTAAAAATTTTAGATACTAGAAGTGCAGTGTGATTTCTATAGAAGATATTTTACTTCTAGGGCAACTTGAATTGCTTTTCACTTGGTACTTCCAGAGGAAGAACATGAATACTTTTGTTATCATCATATTTCATCATTGTACACTGAAAGCAAAGTTAAGATTATATGAACTGACTAAAGTTCAACAGGCAGCTGATAGATATGTTCAATTAAATAATAAACAACATTAAGGAAGAATCAGTTCAGCCACAGTTCTTGAATTTTGGATGGGAACTTCCTACTATCTCAAAACATAAAAAGATCTGACTAATGAAAACTTGTATATGTTTTTTTTTTTTGTTTTCCTGTAATAATTTATGAATTTAAATTGTTTTAAATAGATACTGTTAATGGGGACATTAAGTCTCTGTGATGTGAGGTTAGCTATGGCCCATATATATCGTTCACTGAAGAAAGGTAGACAGTTATATTAGAATCAACATGTGCAAACATCTGCTCACCTCCTTCTGCAGATGTTTAACTTAATGGCTTAAGCCAAAGGCAAGCCATTATTTCTGTCAGCCCCCCTGGACACTCCATGCTCCACAGCTGGATGTCTGTGTCCTCCATGTAGAGTCTGGTCTGAAGGAAGGCCTCTGATGTGCTAGGATAGCTCTCCAGTTGCTGCTGAGAACAAACGCCTGTGACACATCAACACTGATGTTGAAAAGTCCTACAGTGAACAGAGTTTTCAGACACCTACCCAGACTGTTGCAAAAATTTCTGCTTCTGTCTGCTGTGCTGCTGGGTGGTGATATTCTCCCTACTACCAGCTGAAGGAATTCTTGACACTTCCTAACTCCAAATTAAAAGTCAGCTGAAGAAAACAGGTGTAAGAACCATTTCAGTAGGGTTAGCTCTAAAAGGCTGTTGGAAAGTGCTAGAGCTGATTGAAATTAATATCTCTCTTAGCTACCCGTGTCAGCAGCAGCTAGAACCCTTCAGTTCCTTGTGTACTCAGAAGTCCTCTGAAGATCAGAAAAAAACATTCCTAAAAGATCAAGAAGATCTGGAGGGAGAGCCCAGAAACTGCTTAATGAATTGCTGCATCCTTTCACTGCTTCAATTTGCTCTGTTAGTCCTTGGAGAAGTCCCACACAGCTTACTGAATCTATTTCAAAATGGTCAGATTCTCCCAGCTGCTGCTGTTAAAAAATGGAAAATAGCTATCAGCAATTCGGTGTCACTGGACAGTGCCTACTATATCTGCTGCTTGCTTACACTTGCCGCTTACTTGAGCTTATGTGCCAGAAGCAGGAAGTCTGAGGTACCCCAGACCTACTCCCTCTCCAAAGAATCATAGAATCACAGCATGGCTGATGTTGGAAAGAACTTCAGGAGGCCATCTGGTCTAGTACCCTACTTAAGCTGGTTCACCTAGAGCAGGTTGCCCAGACTGAAAAGGTTCTTGCTTGTGTACAGACCAGATTGCATGTTTGGGAACTTAAGAGGAAAGGGACATTTTTGGCTATAATCATTCATTTTCTCCTGATATCATAAGTATACAGCTTAAAACAAAACAATTAAGGTTTGAATTAAATATTTTTCTTGTTTTTCTGTTTGTTTAGAATAATCAGGGTCTTGCTTAAAACTTTGTGAATCTTGACATTTTATTTTGCCTTTTTATTTTTATTTTTTCGCCAATACGTATTTTAAATCAAGATCAATTTCTCATCAATGAGATACAGTTATTAGCACAATGTTGTGTTTCACAACATTTTCAAGAAAGTCTGATGATTTCATTTTTCATAAAGGATTATTCAGTATCTTGATTTGTACTTTTGGCAATCATGGGAAGAGCAAGTAGAGTTCATATACTGTTCAATTATTAAAATGAACTTAAAAAACTGTTTACAGTGAATAACCAAAACAAGTATTGTAAACTAAACAATGCTATAGTGCTAGGATTTCCCACTTTGCCTGTTGTATTTCTGGAGCTGCATCCTGCAACAGTTTGTCTTTCCCCTATCAGTGAAATTTAATCACTATAGTAGCAACAGCTTGCTAATGCTGATAGGATCAAAGCATCCATAAGTATTCTGATAATTCAAATATATATGTGAAACAGAAACACAGGCTTTGAGACTACCAAGGAGCTCTTTATACAGACTGTTTGTAGCATGGTGACCCCTTTGTGTTTGTTGCTAGAAATGCTCAAGCTCCTCAGAAGACTGCAGTAGAAAAGTGAAGTATTTAATCAGATCTCACAATCATAGAAATAGTCATTTACAAAATTTTAAAGTTTTAATTAAAAAAACACTGTACTACTTTTACTGTGTAACATTTATTTTAAAAGTAACACTATTCCAAGAACTCTCTTCTTCCAATTTTGTTATTTTATTTTAAAATACTTCATCCTTTTATGCTATATTAAAATAATTATAAGAAACTCTGATACATATGTTAACGTGAGCAGATGATAGAAAAACAAAAATTTAACAAAGCTTAGTTTATTTGAAATCTTTCTAGATTTCAAATTTCCATCAACTCCTATAACTCCATGACATCACTTGACTCTTCAAAGGATATTTGTAGCATCCCCTAAACTTTAGAGATTCTGACACATGCTGTTATTTCAACTCAGAATAGTATGATTTAGCTGGAACATCTCATACCACATTAGAAGTATAATTACCAGACCTATATGCAGAGTTATAGATTTTGGTTGATAATAATATTTCTTCTTGATTTGGTTTTACTTTACTCTTATTTTATTTTCAGGAAAAAGAAGAAAAAGAAAGAAAGAAAGAAATGAACTGCTAATATTTCAGACATTGCCTGACAAATGTAATAAACTCCTTTTAAATACAGCCATATTTTGTATTTCCTGGTGTGGGAAAATGGCTGAAAGGGGGGATATAGTCTCTCTAAAGTTATTTTTTACATCTTAATAAAGTTAAGAATCTTGCGGGTAAAATGCAGTTTCTGCACCCAGATCCTGTTCAGCAGTGGTTCCCAAGGCAACTTATCCTGCCACCACAGCAGAACCTAAGAGGCAGAGTAACACGAAGGATAGAGTGGAATGCTGAGCTCCATGGCTAGAATTTGTGTGCATGTCCCATGCAGGAAATAGGAACATATTGGACCACCTTGTCCTGTTGATACAATAGAGTAAAATGGAGGGTGGAATGAAGCGAAAGTTTCACGGTCAAGACCTGTTGTTCACTATGGTGCAATAAAATCGTGTGGCTGAGCCAGGGGATCACACCATAGCAACTGCCAGCCAAAGGGGTAAATTGCATAGGAACACCAATCACCAATCGAGAGTCGCTCAAGCTCCACCTATATGTAAGGGAATAAAAACAGGTTTACATCAAGGGGAAAGTGGGAAGAACACATCATCAAGAACATCGTAGCTCCTGGAATCAGTCGATGGGCTGAACTTATCTTCCCCTCCCCATACTGACGCCTATTGGGTAAGAGCTCTATTCTATGTGCACTAAATAATCAATACCAATAATCAAGCTTGATCATTCTTGCAGTGAATCCACTGTTGCCAGCAATCTCTGAACCTTATCCTGTCACAATCTATATTCTGTATAATTTGCTTTGAATGATTAAAAGTAAGGGATTTGACTCAGTGGTGCTGTCCCATGAGAGGCTCTGAATAGGTTAGGCTGGTCGGATTTAAACAGGTTCTGTAGTTACCTACCCTTGCTCTGCTAATAGATTTGGCTTAGTGACACTGTCCTGTGAGGGGCTCTGAATAAGTTAGGCGAGTCACACTCTGATACAGTGGCCTGTTAGGTTGGCAGGCGGATCAGACAAGGGGGTCATCTTTCTTGAGCAACTGGACAGGCTGGTCAGATCTGAACGGGTTCACTGAGACCCTTATTAAGATCCTGGGATAGACTCGGCTTCCTTGCAGGCTAACCTTCTTTTCTTAATGTGACACCTGGGAAGTACAAACTTGGCTTCTTGAATAATTGAGAAGTTATTCATGGAATATGGTAGACTGGAGAAATACTAGACATTGGTGCAGAGGCACAAGCTCCACACTTTCAAGAAAATTTATTCATTCTGTTTTAAAGGAAGAAAGTGGTTCATGAGAAATAGCTTGCCCAAAGGGCATATATCAAGTGGCTATATTCCAAGCTACTAATTTTCAGAATGATGAACATTGACAACTCCAGTGAAATCAGCAGCTCACAATTTAACTAAAAGTATCTTTATTCCTTATTATATTTTTGTAGGCTCAGTTCCCTATGCTGTCATTTCATGTTGGTGAAATGACAGATAACTGTTTGGAGTTACAGGGAAGGAAGCAAGGACACAGCTCTGCCAAGATTACCGTAAGTGCTTTGCTACTACTGTGTTTGAAGAGGTTGTAGTTTGACATCTCAAAGAAGATCTCATCTTCAAAGTGGCAAAATCAGAACTAATGGAAGAGGACATCAAAATTATTGGAGCTAAATAAACAAAATTCAGTGAGTGAACATATTTGCCTAATATCAGCTATGTTGGTAATGGCCCTTTATAACAAGTTCTTCTATAGTAACAGGGACTATTCAGCTTCTCTGGCAACCTTGTATCATTAAGTGTTTTGTAGATTTTAAATATAGTGTCTTGTCCTTCATAACTTTCTTAGACTCTATTGTCACATGTCTGCATTGACAATTATTCTTTTATATAATCTATATGTTAAACTAGATATGTCAGAGAAGAGTTTTCATAACTTGAAGATAAGTGAAGATGCAGTAGATGATGAGGAATAATTTGTGGGAGAATGTGATGGGAGAGGTTCTCGTGATTTTCCTGTGAAAGCAACACAAATAGCAGTCTGCCTCAGGTGCCTGCAAACAAATGTACACAGCATGTAAAACAGTAAGGAGGCATACATAGTACAAAAGTGCTGCCATTGTAAGAAGCTTTGCCTGAAGATGGAATGCATAATTTATTTAACTATTTTGACTCCCTCTCTTATTTTGTTGTTGATGCCATCAATGCATCGTATACATGGTAAGCAAGCCTCTCTAGCAGTGGTACAATCTGGGTATTGACAGGCTGGAGAGTAGCTTTAGGGACAAGGTGCAGGGAGCCCTGGGGGCAGTGAGCTGAACGTGAGCCAGCAATGTGCCCTTGGCAGCAGCTTTGGCCAGCAGCATCCATGGCTGTGTAAATGGGAGCACAGGAAGCAAGTCAAGGAAAGTAATGATTCCCCTCTACTCAGCATTTGTTAGGCCAGATATACTGCATCCATGTATGGAACCCTTTGTATAGTCCTTGTCCTTGAAAATTTTCCATATTCAACGGGATAAAGTCCTGAATGATATGTTCTCACATCAGAGCTGACCCTGTTTTTAGCAGGAGGTTGGACCTGAGACCTCTGAAAGTCCCTTCCCTTCCAAATTAACCTATGGATTTATGATTCCTATGAATTACAGATCTGAGTCCTTTTGAAGAGGTAGGGCCTCGTCAGATTTACAGGTGGAATATTTCACGTGACAGGAGCGCTGCAATGGGTGGATATAAATTCAGGAAAGATTGGTTGCAAAAGAGAGGAAGAAAGGAAATTTTTTTTGTGCAGAGGTGTGGTGGGTTGTCCTAGGCTTATTGCCAGGTGCCCACAAAGCCACTCTCTCACTCCGCCTCTTCAACAGGATAAGGGGGAGAAAGTAAGATGAAAAGAACTTGTGAGTTGAGAAGCCAAGGACAGGGAGATCACTCATAAATTACTGCCATGGGCAAACCAGACTTGATCTGGGGAAGATTAATCAAATTTACTGCAATTAATAACAGACCAAGATAGTGAAAAATATAAATAGAATTTAAAACATCTTCTCCCAACTCTCTCTTTTTCCCAGGCTCAACCTCACTTTTATAAACATCTATCTCCTACTGCTCCAAGCAGAAGAGAGGGATGGGAACGGGGGTTGCTGTCCATCCATAATGCTTTATCTCTTTTACTCCTTCACCCTCACTCTCTTCCCCTGCTCCAGCATGGAGTCCCTTCTATGGGATGCAGTCCTTCAATTACTGCTCCAGTGGTGGTCCTTCCCACAGGCTACATTTCTTCAAGACCTGCTCCAACATGGGTTCATACAGCAGGATGCAGTCCTTCAGGAACAGATTGGTCCAGAATGCACCCCTGCAGGCTGTAGTTCCTAACAGAAAATCTGCTCCAGCATTAGCTCCTCTCCACGGGCTGCAGCTCTACCCCAGGCTGTGTTCCTGCATGGACTCTGAACTGGCAGCATCTTCCTTCAGGCCACATCCACCTGCTCCAGCCTGGGGTCCTCCAGTGCTGCACATGCAGATTTGCTCCAGTGTGGTTCAGGACTACAGAGGGGACAGCTTGCTTCACTATAGACCACCTAGTCAAGAAGAAGAAGTACATGACATTTTTTTAGGCAAGAAAGTTGGTCAGGCATGATTCATAACTCCATGCTGACTAATTCCGAGCACCTTCTTGTCCTTCTTATGTTATCAAATGTTTCCCAGAAAGATTTGCTCCATCATCTTCCTAGAGTATGAGGTGAACTGAATGAATTGTAATTCCCTATATCCTCCTTCATGCCTTTCATCTGCTCTTCAGGAATCTCCCCAGTTGCCATGATCTTTCAAAAATAACAGAATGAGAGAGTTTAAAAACAGAAAAAGAAGGAAAATAATAAAATAAAATAAAATAAAATAAAATAAAATAAAATAAAATAAAATAAAATAAAATAAAATAAAACAAAAAAAATAAAATAAAACAAAATAAAATAAAATAAAATGAATTGAAACCCTGAACTTCAGGGAAAGTGATTTGGGCTTATTCCTAATTTGCAGGATCCTATGGAAGATTGTCCTGGAGAGAAAAGGGGCCTGACAGAGTTGGGTTGGTCCTCAAAGCCAGCTTCCTTGGTGCACAAGGAAAGTCTACTGCAGTGTGCAGAAAGTCAGTCAGATTTGGAAAAAAGTTGATGATGAGGAGATTAAGAACACCTGGCTGAGCTCAAAGAAGAAGAAAACTGAACATGGAAGCATTGATGAGTTACTCAGGATGACGTTACTTGTACACCTATGCAGTAAGCTGGGAAAGCTGAAGTTCAGCTGAATTTGAAACTAGGAAGGGATGTGCAGGGTGATGAGGTGGTTTCTGTAAATACTGACAGAAGAACAAAAGCTACAAACATATGGATTTATTCCTCATTGAGGAGGCAGACCTAGTTACCCAGGGCATAGAAAAGAGAAAGGTATTCTGCCTTTTTTTTGCCTAAGTCATTTCTACTAAGATTTGCCCTCATACCTTTCAGGGTCTTAGACCTACTTGTTGAATGTGGGAAAGTGAACAATTACCCACAACAGAGGAAGAAAAATTTAGGAAAAACTTAAGTTAATTGGGAAAAAAGACCAGTGGGTACATTCGTGGAATCTAAGGGAGTTGGCTGAAGTCATTGCAAGGAAGTGCATCAAAGGCAGTTATTTTCTTCTTCTGCACTTATCAGACCCTATTGTCATGGTTGAAAACAGAGTTAAGAAAAAAAAAAATGAAGTATTCCATAGCATATACATCTCGGCACCCTACTCTCCCGGAAACGGGGAGAGGGGCGAGGGGGAAAAGCTGCGGTTTGTGGAGCTGCATCGGACTGGCGCAGGGCCATGCAGCACAGGCAGGCGCGCACAGGCGCGGTGGGGTGGGTTCAGGCTCTGCGCGGTCAGGGTGGCATGGTCAGGCTGGCGCATAGGTGAGAACTTGCCTTTTTTTTTTTTTTTCTGTAAGTTAATTGTTCTACTCCAGATCTCTTACATTCTAAATTTACTATTGTAGTAAAGTTAGTTATACTAACTCTCGAGTGCTACTTTTTATTTTCCTCTCACTTTCCCTCCTCCCCCCACTGATACTGGCCACCGGCAGCCGCTGGCAGCCTCGAGCTTGCTCCCCAGAGCGGGGAGGGGAAAGCGAGCTACTGTTGTGAGATACCGAGGGTTTAAACCACAACACCTATCTATTTTGTACTCCCTTGAACAAGGAAGACATTAACATAATGGAGTAAGTCCAGGGGAGGAGGGGCCACCAAGATGGTCAGAGAGCCTGAAAACTTTATGTACGAGAGAACTTATATGAGTCGAAAGAATTGGTTTTGTTCATCCTCAAAAAGATGAAGGCCAGAGCCTTCTGCTTTCTACAGCTACCCAATGGGAGTAGAGGAAGTAATTAATACAAGGTGGAATATGGAAGATTCTGATTATATATAAAGAAAAACATTCTACCATGAGGATGCCAAACACATTAGCAAGTTTCCCACAGGGGCTGTGATATATCCATTCTTGGAGATACTCAAAGGGACAAAGCCATGAGCAGACACATGTAATTAGACAATCACTGAGTAGAAGGTTATGTTAGATAACCCCCAGTGGCCTCTCCTAATATAAAATTTCTATGATTTTATATCCGAAATTTACCTTCTTTGTTCCTAGACATTTTATTTCTCGTAGAAAAACCATTCATTTAGCAATCTGTTATTTTTTTAATCTCATTGGAAAACACACCTAATTTGCTCTTTCTGTCTCGAAAGCTGTGGAGTTTAGAGTCAACAATTTCTAGATATCTCTATAGTTATTCATTTGAAGTTCATAGAATCATAGAATCATACAATCATACAATCATAGAATGGCTTGGGTTGAAAGGGACCTCTAAGATCATCTAGTTCCAACCCCCCTGCCGTGGACAGGGCTGCCAACCACTAGCTCACTAGATCAAACTGCCCAGGAACACATCCAGCCTGGCCTTGAACTCATCCAGGGATGGGGCATCCACAACTTCTCTGGGCAGCCTGTTCCAGCGCCTCACCATTCTCTCAGTGAAGAATTTCTTCCTGATGTCTAACTTAAACCTCCCCTCTTTCTGTTTTAATCAGTTCTCCTTTGTCCAACCATTATCCACCTGCATAAAAAGTCAGTTCCCCTCCCCCTTGCAAGCTCCTTTAAATATTGGAAGGATATTCATCTTTACAAGGAAACTGCAACAATATTTACAAATTAATTTATAAAATTTCTCTCCTCAGTAAATTATTTTGGAAAAAAAAAAAAAAAAAGATGTTTTGCAAATCTTTTCGCAGGTTTGCTTTATCAACACAAAAATTACATTAACACAAAATTTGTGTTTTTCATTAAATAAGAAATACTTTCTTTTGAATACACCATGTTCTGAACATAGATCTTGCCTAGGAAAAAAAATCACTTAGACACCTACTCATGCATTCTGAGCCCAGAAAGATACTTGAAGGTAAGATTTATTTGAAATAGTTTAAATTCTTTCCTCCTAAAGGCATCTATGCTTTTTTTTTTTTTTTTTTTTTTTTTTTTTTTTTTTCAACAGGAATACTTCTCCAATTGGGGCAGTGAATTTCAATGAGAATATAGTCAATAATTCAAGCTGAATAAGAGTTTCCAACTCATTCTAGAAATGTATGTGATGTAGGAAATCTGTCATGATTCACTAATTTAAACCAGATGAGTTCTTATTTATTGACTTCCACATTCTTAACAGTTTAGTTTTTTTTTAAATCTATGTACATGTATTATCGTGGAGTTAATGTTGTTGTATAGCTGCCTCTGAAAATAAACAAACATACCTTTACATCACACACAAATCCAATTAAAACCAATTTGATGATAGAGACATTCACATACACATACAAATATGCATGAATATTCTATAAGAAAATCTCTTCTCTGTCATCCTATATAGTAGGTGACTCTTATTTTACTTTTCTGAATAACATTCTGAGTGTTTTTATTTTCCTATTAATAACATAGGTTACCTGTTAAGACTAGAATTCTGAGTTAGGCATCAAAACATAAATACATTAGAGTGAAGATTCAGACCAACAGGGTTTTTTTAAAGCATATTTTGAAGTAGGTTTCTGTTGGAGAACTTATGGGGATTTTTGTTTTACTGCATTTTTTTTTTTCTCATTACAGAAGTTTACAGTTTCACAGAACTAGTAAAATTGATCTCTTATAGAAGGAAATATAGCACATGGCTAAATTTGAATCCCTATTTTCTAGACTTTCTAAACAGTTATTTTATATTTTTCACGTACTTTTACTTCTTCTGCAATTATAACTGCATTAAAAAAGCTATTTTTTTTTTAATAAATTAAAACTAGATTCCTCTTCAAACATTATAAATCCAAGCTATTTTAAATGTGTAAACAAGTCTGAAACATATGGAATAACTTTCTAGGTATATCTAAAAAGATTTTCACATTGATAACATTCTTTGAGATTTTTTTTCTCCTTAAAATAAAACAAAATATAATAAAAACAACAGATAAACCTGACAATATGATCAAATGCTAAAAAAGCTATTATAAGTATGGCTAGCAGTACTAATGTAATCCTAATATTAAAAGAACAGCATTAAGTTCCTTTAAGATTTCAGCTCAGCAAATGCTTTAGACTATGTAAGCATTCCTAACATTTATTTTGGTAGTATCTGTTTTACCTACTTTGGTAATGCAATCATCCTATTTTCCAGCACTGTGTGATTTTGTGAACACTGACATTCATGACATTCACAGCCCAGAAGGCCAACCGCACCCTGGGCTGCATCAAGAGAAACGTGGTCAGCAGGTCAAGGGAGGTGAGGAGGTGATCCTGCCCCTCTGCTCTGCACTGGTGAGACCCCACCTGGAGTGATGTGTACAGATGTGGAGTCCTCAGTACAGGAGAGACATGGACCTCTTGGAGTGCGTCCAGAGAAGGGCTACAAAAATGATCTGAGGGGTGGAACACCTCCTCCGTGAGGACAGACTGAGAGAGCAGACTCAAGAACGGACTCCCCAGCAGGGACTGTTTTGCTAGGACTAAGGGAAATGGTTTCAAATTGAGAGAGGAGAGATGTAGTCTGGGTATAATGAAAAGATTTTTTATGATAAGGGTGGTGAAGCACTGGAACAAGTTGCACAGAGATGTGGTGGATGCCCCATCCCTGGAGACATTCAGTGTCAGGCTGGATGGGGCTCTGAGCAATCTGATCTAGCTGTAGATGTTCATTGCAAGGGATTTGGACTAGACGACCCTTAAAGGTCCTTTCCGACTCAAAAGATTCTATGATTTTACGAAGCAGTCCTACCTAGACCTGTATTTTAGGTCTCCCACTACATGCAAATGACTGAATTTTCTTGTCTCTCGATTGAGGAGAGTGACTTAATCACCAAACAGCGACATACTGATTATCATTGTCCATCACCTTTTCTTTTGAAGCTGAGCCACTGTGAACACGCAAGTAGGGGTCTTCACATCACATCAGAGAATAAGGGACCTTGATTCTAGTCCAGTGATTAGGATTCTCAAAATTGAAGCTCATTCATTTAAAGCAGGTGTCCAAATGACACTTATCTCCCACTGTATGTGGTTATTTTTAACAGTGATTCATTTTCCCAAGCACATTTTGTTCCTTCATTCACATAATAAAAAAAGGCATTACAAATGTCTAGGCACCCAGTCAGAATGGTTCAGCTTCATTATAGTCTCATGGCATCCCTAACTCAAAGCATTAAAATACTTATACATTTGCTTTTGTTGCTTCTTCAGTGTTCCTCCTTTCATTGCAGATATCTTATCTAAAAAAAATAAAAACAAAAAAACCTCAAGAACAAGATTGACGTGTAGATGCATAAAGGCACTCTACATGAGAAAAGACAAAACTCTCTAGCAGTCACTGCTGAAATACAGGCTTATATTTCTATCTCAGAAAATATCCCCTAGAAAAGCCAGTCCAGCTTACTGCTCCTCTCCAGTATCAACTCTTACTCACAGTCAGCATCACATTAAGCAGTGAGTCCCATTGATATCAATCATTAGGACTGGGAAGCATGAATATTTTATGCCATGACAGGAGAAAAGTCTGTGTCACATAGGCAAGACAGGAAGCAGGGAGTTGAAATATGTTATAGAGGAGCAGGTTGCACGGATGACATGAGGTAAAAGATCCCAGAGTGGTGCCAGATCGTTCAATTTACACTCAGCTCCAGACATCTACAGAAGGAAGAAGGGGGGATATGGAAGGAAAAAAAACCCAAAGGCAAAAGTTAATCCAAAACTTCTCTCAAGAACATCCTTTTCCACCTTGCCATAATGAATCACTTATACCACACACATGCTCATCTCTGGATCAAACTGTCTATACTTAAGGAAATGATGCAAAACTCTCGCATTACAACATCTATCTTCTACTCTATAAGAAAATGACCCTTCTCAGAACTAAGAAAGAGGGATACAGATGTCTACATTATTACAGTATTTAAGCATAAATATCTCTTTCATCCAGGTTATTTAACAACCAAGAGCAGAAAAAGCATTCCATATTTCCATATTCCTTAAGCAGCACTCACTTCCCCGGAGGCACAGAGATTTCTGGAATTGGTTGACTGGGCATTTCTTTCTCAAAGGTCCTCTCTGCATAACAGACAGTATTACAGATAGTGGGCAAGTGTGACTGCATATCATTGGCATATAACATGGCTGGTAACGGTCCAGCATTTGTTAAAATAATAATAATATTTCACTGTGGATTTAAAACAGGAGCTGCAGATAGGCTGACTAGGAGATAGCACACACACTATCAGGCAGAGAACAATAGATTTAAGCATACAGCATGGATACATACACTTTTTCAAAGCTCTAGAGTAAAATAACAGGGTATAATGCCAGGGAAGGAAGCAAGTATTGAGAGTGAGTCCTAATACAGAGGCAACACTTCTCCTTTTGGGAAATGTGAGAGATGCAAAGCATCCTGATTGGACTGAGCTTCCAGGAGGGAAAAAGGCTGTAAGAAGGGCAGCTCTGGAAAGATGAAATAGAGATAGCAACAAACATCACCTCCTCCAGAAAGGAGAAATAAAGTATAACAGAGAACAGGTTTGACTAGGATTCAGAGAGTGCCAGGGTTACCTGAATATAGAATACACACTGTGTGTTCTCCCCAACCCTTGTCAGCATGCATTATCCACCCTCTGCAATTGTTTGCATTTTCAGTGTGCCCCATAGAAGCCCATGTGCTCTTAACATTGTAGTGCCTTTGAACATTTTCCAGTTCAGGATAACTTACATACTGTGAGAGGTGTGTTGCACTCCCAATAAGCTGCTGCTTTTGTGTTTTGGCATTTTTCCAAACATTCCTTTATAATGTACCTCTGATGTTCTCCAGTCCGCATCACCTTCTGCCAACTCAGCTAACCTGCTTTTTTTAGTCTAGTTTTAGGCGCTTTCAGACCCTCTCTCTTACACCTTCTTAAGCTGCCCACGTTTTCCACGGTTGTCCATTGTCTGTCTGTAGTTTCTCCAAGCCTTTAATACAACCTACTTTCAGTTACTGTGCTTACATTTGGCTCACAGTTACCTATGAGATGATGCTCTCACAGAAACTGCTTCTCCTTTCCTTCCATTTCTGATCATGTTGGCGGTTCTGATGGAAGAAGAAAATTCATGGATTTTGTGTGTTACACTGAGAAAGAACAAAAACAAGTAGTTTGATAGTTTGAATAAATTCAGGCCTCAGGGATTGTCAGGGATTGTCTTGACCAGTTGTGGATCTAATTACATTGTGACTGCAAAAATTGATTAAGGTCAGGAGAAAGTCAAGACGACTATTTCCATTAGATGAACACTGAGCGTACGGCATCTTATTTCTTATAACTTATTAATGGCTTATTTTGCTTCTACTTAATGCTGATTCTGCTGTAGAAGGCTTAATCATATCTGGCAATGGCCTAAAAAAATATAGACAGCAACTATGCAAATAACTAACCTGTGGCCAGTGGAAAGAGAATGACCAGACTGTGTAAGAATGCACACGAACAGCCTTTAGTGGACCCAAGACTGAGGAGGAGGACACCATTGACTTCACCATCAAATTCCTCCCAGTGGAGAGCACTGAATGTAAATGCTAATGACAAAGTCAATGACAAATCTTCCCTAGTAAGTGAAGGCTGAAAAAATCTGAGGAAAAGGTAAATATAACATAGGCGTATGTAGTTTACGTACTATTCAATTTGTACGTAATAATTTTAACTATATCATTCATTAAAATGATCAATAAGTGGATAATTGGACTATATATATTAAGATCATATTCTCCTGGTTTCAGCTGGGACAGAGTTTATTTTCTTCATGGTGTCTGGTATAATGCTATGTTTCGGCTTTAGGAGAAAAATAATGTTGATAACACACTGATGTTTTAGCTATTGCTGAGCAATGCTGCACAGAACCAAGGACATTTCAGTTTTTCAGCTTCTTGTGCAGCCCTGACAGTGAGGTAGGCCGAGGCAGCAGAAGTTGCTGGGAGGGCACAGAACCAGGGCTGCTAACCTAAATTGGCCAAAGGGATATTCCATAACATAATTAAAAAAAAAAAAAAAACAAAAAAAAAAACAACTTTAAAAACTTTTGGGAGTAAGTCGGGGGGCAGCCACTACTCAGGGACTGGCTGCAATTGCATTATGTATCACTAAATATACATATATAGATGTATGATTATCATTATTGTTATTTCTTCCTTCCATTTCTGTCTTAATATATACGTTTTATTTGCTCTCAACCTATGAGTTCTACTTTTTTTCTCTTTCTCTCTCCCATCCCACGGGGAGGGGGGAAGTGAGCGAAGGGCTATGTGGTGCGTAGCTGCTTGCCAGGTTAAACCACAACAGATTATTCTGATTGAATCAATTCTACCCTTAATGTATTGCAAAATATTAAGTTTTCATTTTTTTTGTTTGTTTTTACCTCTGTGTGTGTATGTGTGTGTGTGTGTGTGCACGCGTGCGCTTGAGTGTTCTTCTTTAACCCTAGCAGGCAGATGAGCCCCACAAAGCCACTCACTCACTCCCTCCAAGTAGGATGGGGAAGAGAATTAGAAGGGTGATAGTGAGAAATCTTATGGGTGGAGATGAAGGCATTTTAATATGTAAAGCAGAGGATGTGTGTGCAAGCAAAGCAAAATCAGAAGTTTATTTGCTACTTCCCATCTACAGACAGATGTTCAGCCATTTTACAGGAAAGTAAGTCTCATTATAGGTCATGGTTAGTTAGAGTCAGCTGTCCTGGCTGTGTCCCCTCTCAGCTTCTTGTGCACCCCCAGCCTACTCACTAACGGGACACATTCAGCTATGTAAGAACTGTTCAGCAGTAGCTAAAACATTGTTGTGCTGTTAACACAGTTTTGGTCACCAATCCAAAACACAGCATCCTGTGAGCTATTGAGAAGAATATTAACTCTATCGCAGCCAAAGCCAATACACTGGGCCATATTTGATTCAACTGATCAGTACATATTAGAGTTTTTTTGAAAGGCAGTACACCAACCTAATGTATGTCAATACACATCATATCTCCAATCAAAGCCTCATATGCCTGACAAAATTTGTCCTTAGATTTCACAGATGTGAAAATGTCTTTTCAGGTACACTCTACACAACTTACTTGCCAGTTATTTCTATATTTGCCAGGATAAATATACAGAATGAGGACAGAATTAGGCCTATTTCTATGATCTCAGCAGGAACTACATAAAATCTCTCTTCCCAACAACAAAAAAATACTGCCTAGAATAACTTGCATCTTGAAATTTAAATATAAAATCACTCTTGAGAAGGATGATTTCACTCAAAGTCTTAAAATATATAAAAAGATAAAATGATTCATTGTCCATCTATCTATGACAAAATCAAGCCTTTTCTTGAGAAAATTTCTACAATGTCATGGTAGGTTACTGTCAGATGTTTATGTGTGATAATCGCAAGCAATGTATTGGAGATTCCTCTTCACTTATGTTCAGAGTTCCAAACTGTCACTGTGATTTAATGTTAACAACATTGTTGGCAAGGGCTTTATTATACTTTTTCATTAATCATTTAATTCTCCTGATTTGCAACTGGCAATTAACCCAATTTGTCATGTCAGATACTTGAAAGTTGATTAAAATGGTGATTAGGTGTTTGATTGGTGATTCAGTTACTTTGTTTTTATGCTTTAAATGAATTTACACGTAAAAAGAACTGACAAAGCTGTTAAAACTATGTATTCTAATAGATTTTTAATAATTGCAGTGATACAGTGACAAACTAATTGCAAATATAAAGAAGAAATATTATGAATACTAGAATGAAAATTATATCATTTGTAAAGAATGAAGGCATTATTTACTTTCTCCTAAATCTATATATTGATTTGAAAAAGTACATGTATATATTTTTTGAAAATTTCTTTATTTTTACTGTAAGCAATTCATACATTCAGGAATGAATATATTTGCTGGGGAAAAAATACCTTTTCTATGCTTTTCCCCTCTACAGCTACCAGAGCACACTTTATCTTCTGTATCCATTCAGAATATATGTTTCACATAGTCCCAACACATAATGCCCCACTGCAAGTACTGTGTAACCTTACTAAGACAAACAATGCTGTGAAACCAATATCAGGTAAAGAAACAAAGACATTTTAAAAACCAGCTTCTAGCTGCCTAGATCAGGGGAGAACTAATGTTAATAATAACGGTACAGAATAGACCCATAGGCGTTTTGAAAATACGTGTAAAGCCAACTATTGAGGTCTCAGTTCTTCATGCTGTAAGTATTTTGTACCCCTACCTGAGTTATTTATTTTGTTTTCTTTATAGATTTTTGTTAGCTATTTTTGGTGGGGTTTTGTTAGTGCTTTTTTTTCCCTTAGTTTTTGTTTCAGTCCTTTCTCTGAAAAATGAAGACTTATATGCAACATACACAGATATTACAAGTAGAGATAAAATACCGGGAAAGATCATGAAAATGTTTAGTCCACATCTACAACTTCCAGCAAAAACAAAATACTGCTTCTTCTCTGGACCTTCAGAAAGACATGGATTTGCATCTGGTAGTTTAGTACTTACACATGACAAAACTAGTATCTGGGGAAATGGTGGGGGAAAAAATGTATCTCATCATATATAGGACTAAAAATTGTTGACATCTGGTCTTTGCCGAGTGAAGTAATGGTCTTATGGGCATGTGTCAGCCTCGAATATTGGCATTTGAAAAATAATCAGCTTTTGTCCATGAAAGCAGGCTGTAATATCCTGGAGAAGGAAAGGGATAATACTGGCATATATTTGTGTATTTTGTTAGGATAAGCATTATGTAGTGGTTTTACATACATTTTACACCTCAGAAAACCCAATACTCTAAACATTTCTTATTATAAAAATTCATTTTAGAGTAAATACGAAGTATCAGTGTGTAGTCAGCATTACATGAGTTTTCACTGAAAGAGAGCTTCCTCGATACTATTAATAATAACTAGAAAAATGTCAGAAACAAGCTGTTAGTGCATTAGCTAATGCTTCTAGTAACAAAGGGTTTTTAAAGTCAGATCCTGTAAGATGATGGGCTTCAGCTGCAATGGCTCTCTCAACTTCTACCAAAGTCAAGTGAGTAGTTTATACTCTGATCTTCTGAGGCTAATTGCAGATGCTCTTTTGTCTATGGTAGGAAATGCAGAAGAAATAAAGGCATTCATAACCTTGTTTGCTGCTAAGGGAACTGGGGAGAATATGGTTAACAACATGATCAGGAACAGCAGAAGTGTAGCAACTGCATGCAAAGAAGCCTTAGTGATGCAGAGATTGGTTTGTCACCAAAATAATCTGTATCTTTTAAATATGCATGAAGATTTAAACAGACAATTTTCTATAATTCAAGTCTCTACTGCATACTGACATTACATCTTCCTGGATCAAAAGAGATGCATGAATTATGGAGTTTCTTGATTGTCTTATTAAGGACTCTTGTACCTTGATAATAACTGCTTGATGGTTTGCTCTTTCGAAGCAATGCCAGACAGATTTCCCCACCAAACTTGTAATTTGTTAAAAGAATAAATAGAAAATATATTTTAAACATATAAAAGTGCTTCTTCTTAAAAAAATAAATAATAATAATACAGTTATTATATGCCACAAATTTAAAAAAAAAAAAAAAAGTGTTTAGTACAAATTCCTTTCACAAGGCTGCAGTTAGTAGTTTAAAATTCCTTTGACAATAATCAAGATTTATCTAATGGTCTTGGCATTTAAAAGCCAAGGTGAGGAACAAACACCGTTACATAGCTTTTTCAGTGCCTGAGGAATTCTGAAATTCGTGCCTTAGCCACAGTGCCCAAAATCAAGCTATATTTCTGATTCTGTAAGACTTTAAAACAAATAGGACTCAAGAAATTTACCCCGAAAGTGAAGAGAAAGTACAGAATTAGAAAGACCAGTAGTTACCAAGTAGTTACCAAGAACAAAAATACTGTTTTTCACAAAATTTTATATAGAGAGAAATATAAATTATATACAGTATTAAAAAACAAAAACAAAAACAAAACAAAAAAAAACACTACTTATGTCTACCAAACTATCTCTTACCAGGATTCTATAACTAAAACGCTCTTTCCTGTATAAATGGGTTTCCTTTAAAATTTGCCTGTCAAAGCCAGTTTTCATTAACATTATTATCATTTTTCTTATCATAGATATCTACAAGTATCTTGCAAAATTACAGTCATTGAAAATGGAGGGAGACAAAGAGAGAGAATGAAAAATACCTGTTTTACAAGGGGAAAAAAAAAATGAATTGCCTGAACTTAGGTCTGCTTGGCTAGAGTGACTCTATAGCCAAGGGAGAAATAACTTCAGCTAAAGAATCACAGAATTCTAAAGGTTGGAAGGGTCCTCTGGATGTCATCTGGTCCATCCCCCCTGCTCAAGCAGTGGACCCATAGCAGGTTGCATAGGACCATGTCCAGATAGCTTTTCATAGAATCGTAGAATCATAGAATCATAGAATGGCTTGTGTTGGAAGGGACCTCAAAGATCATCTAGTTCCAACCCCCCTGACGTGGACAGGGTTGCCAACCACTAGATCACTCGGTCAAACTGCCCAGGAACCCATCCAGCCTGGCCTTGAACACAGCCAGGGATGGGGCAGCCACAGCTTCTCTGGGCAGCCTGTTCCAGCGCCTCACCACTCTCTCAGTGAAGAATTTCTTTCTGATGTCCAACCTAAACCTCCCCTCTTTCAGTTTTTTGCCCATTCCCCCTTGTCCTAACATTATCCACCCGTGCAAAATTCGGTCCCCCTCCTGCCTGTAAGCTCCTTTGAAGTATTGGAAGGCCGCAATGAGGTCTCCCCGGAGCCTTCTCTTTTCCAAGCTAAACAATCCCAACTACCTCAACCTTTATTCATAGGAGAGGTGCTCCAGACCACTGATCATTTTGGTGGCCCTCCTCTGGACCCGCTCCAACAGCTCCACATCCCCTCTGTACTGGGGGCCCCAGGCCTGGACACAGTACTCCAGGTGAGGCCTTCCAAGGGCAGAGTAGAGGGGGACGATCACCTCCCTCTCCCTGCTGGCCACCCCTCTCTTGATGCAGCCCAGGATGCCATTGGCCTTCCTGGCTGCAAGAGCGCACTGCCGGCTCATGGCCAGCTTTTCGTCAATCACAACGCCCAAGTCCTTCTCCGCAGGGCTGCTCTCAAGGAGTTCTTCACCCAGTCTATACACATACCTGGGATTGCCCTGACCCAAGTGCAACACCTTGCATTTGACCTTGTTGAACCTCATCAGGTTCTCGTGGGCCCACTTTTCCAGCCTGTCCAGGTCCCTCTGGATGGCATCCCTTCCTTCAGGCGTATCAACTGCACCACTCAGCTTGGTGTCAGCAGCAAACTTGCTGAAGGTGCACTCAATCCCACAGCCTAAGTTGTTGATAAAGATGTTGAAGAGCACCGGTCCCAAGACAGACCCCTGGGGGACACCGCTTGTGACCGGCCTCCACCTGGACGTAGAGCCATTGACTACAACCCTTTGGCTGCGACCCTCCAGCCAGTTCTTTATCCAACAAACAGTCCACCCATCAAATCCATATCTCTCCAGTTTAGAGATAAGGATATGGTGCGGGACCATGTCAAAGGCCTTGCACAAGTCCAGGTAGATGACATCTGTCGCCCTTCCTGATGCCTGGAATTGTTCCTTCTCAGGTGCAGGACTCTACATTTCCTGTGTTAATGTCATGAAATTCTTGCCAGCCCACCTCTCCAAAGTCCCTCTTGGATGCCTGCATCCAAGTGTTGTTTGGTAAGTAATCCACTCTTAATTTCATATCATCTGTGAATTCAGATCCTCAGTAGAGGATGCATTCTACCCCATCATCTAGATCATTAATTGTTACGTTAAACCAGACTGGATCCAGTATGAATCCCTGGGGTACTCTGCTTGTTACTGGCTTCCAGCTAGCCTTTTGAACAACTGACTGCTACCCTCTGGGTCTGCCTGTTCAGCTAGTTTTTGATCCATTTCATTGTTCATTCTTTAAGAGGATGTTATGAAAGTCAGTGACAAAAGATTTCCAGAAGACCAGGAAGACAATATCCACTGCTTCCCCCTCATCCACCAGGCTGGCGATTTAATTACAGAAGCTTATCAGGTTGGTCAGGCATAACTTCCCCTTGGTGAATCAATGGTGACTACTCATGAAGATTTTCTTCTCCTTCACGTACCTGGATATGGTTTCCAGGATTAGCTGTTCCATCACTGTCCCAGGGACTGAGGGGAGACTGACTGGCCTGTAATTCTCTGGGTCCTCCTTCTTGCCCTTCCTGAAGATAGAAGTGACATTTGCCTTCCTCCAGTCTTCAGGAAGTTCTCCTAATTGCCACAATTGAGCAAAGATTACAGAGAGTAGCCTTACAATCACATCTGACAGCTCCTTCGGCACTCATGAGTGCATCCCATCAGGGGCCATGGACTTATGTACGTCCAGTTTTACCAAATATTCCTGGACCTTCTCCTCTTCCACCAAAAGTACGTCTTCCTTGCCCCAGCCTTTCAGCCTAGCCTTTGGAACCTGTGATTCTGGAAGATCAGTCTTGCTGGTAAAGATTGAGGCAAAGAAGACATTCAACACCTCGGCCTTTTCACTGTCCCAGGTAAAAAGGACTCCTGTTCTCCTTCAGGAGAGGTTTCACATTTTCCCTTGTCTTCCTTTTTTTTCATTTAAGGCACTTGTTGTACCTTCTCGTTGCCTTTGATGCCCATGACGAGATCCAGTTCTAGCTTACCTAACCTGATCCCTGGCTGCTCCGATAATATCTTTGTACTCCTCCCAGTTTACCTGTCACTGCTTCCACTCTACCAAGCAGATCCCTGAAGAGGCTACCGTCTACTCACCCAAAGTCCAGGGCTATGAACTTGTTGTACACCCTCCTCACTGCCCTAGGAATTTTGAACTTCACTATTTCATGGTCACAGTGCCCAAGGCTGTCTTTCAGCTTCACATTCAACACAAGCTCCTCCTTGTTGATAGGAATGAGGTCCAGCATAGCACCTCTCCGCAGTGGCTCCTCTATCACATGGAGAAAGAAGTTATCATCAATGCATTGCAGGAATCTCCTGGATTGCCTATGCCCTGCTATGTTGTCCCTACAATGTGTGGAGGGTGGCTGAAGTTCCCCAGAACTTGTGAATGTAAGGCTGCTCCCAACTGTCTGTAGGGCCTCCTCCACCTATTCTTCTAAAGAAGAAAGTGCAATATTTTAATCCCAGATCCCAGTGCCATTTATGCATTTTAGTCATAAATGCTTAAAGCGAAAAAGCTAACAAAGAAAAATGGTACATTCCTACTATAGCCTTGTATATTCTTTGATGTCAGTTCAATATTTCTTTCCATGGGAGCTACTTATTGCTTGTGATAAATTATGCAGATTTTATATTAGCAAAGAATTCCAATATTCAGATTTCCTTTGTAATCTTACTTGGATGTTATTCAACTTACTTAGAAATCAGTACTAGGTATGTATTTTTCAGTTCATTTTAACTGGAGGTGGTCAAGATCCTACGTATGCTAATTTTGTAACTTTTGTTAGTAGATTTGTGAAAGGTACATATTTATTGTTATTGTTTTCTGTTACTTCAGAACAAAATATAATAAAGATGCAAGCAGAGATTCTTTCTTCCAAAACAAGGATTTAAGTAAAAATATGAATTTAACCAAAACCCAATATATTTTCTTAAAGGAGATCTTATATGCTATGAGATCTGTCACTAAATATTAATTCACAAGTGTATCTTCTGCATACAGAGTAGCATAATATTGTCTATGTCTGAGTCAATTTTTCTGCCAAGAAGGAAACAGAAGCTTTACAGAAAATGAACTTTTAGATGATAAGGAGAGAGGAGGAAGAGGAGAATTCTTTCAAGCCTACATCCCTAAGACTACAACATTCCTAAGACTACTGGGGATAGGTTCTAAACTCTGGATATTTTACTCTATAGAATAGAACATCCTAACCACCCTGACAGTGTGATAGAACTCCCACAGAAAATATAGTTCAAATGATCATTCAATTCCTACTTTTGTTTAATTTCATTTCTATTAATAAAACATTACAATGCATATCAGTATTTTAATGGCATTTTTAAAAAGAGATAGTTATGAATCATTTAAGCACCTGTGGCAAATCTGATGGCATTCTAACAGACTGGAAGATTTTATTTCACCTTATTATTTACTTAACTACTTTTGCACTGAAAGCTACATGAGACACAGTATGCATAAGCACATCTGATGGCTTTGGTATTATAAAGGACTTTAAAACACCCTCCAGATATTAATTAAAAAAAAAAAAAAAATGTTTGAAATAACTTGCCCAAAAGGAGTTGTGTTTGATTATAGGGGTGCATGCACGTATATGTGTGTTTATATGAATTCTAAGTAGTTTCTAACAGGTATGTAATGAAAAATCATGCTGAATAGTGTAAGATGAAATAAGGTCAACAAAGCACATACTTGTTCATAAAGGAAGCTATGTAAGAACTTCATGAAATTTGAGGACATGAACAGCCTGTTAAGGGAAACAGAATTAATCTCATGAAAATGTAAACAAGTCCTTTGAAATTAATGATAAAATGCTTTGTTTGCATAAACTTTAGATATTTCTAGAACCTCTTTGGAAAAAAGATGATGCTGCTTCAGAAAATAAGATCTATAAAATGTAGATCTATGGAACGGTTTTCAAAACAGAGGTAAAGGAACAGACTCTTAGCTGCTCTAACTATGTGTAACACCATTTGCACCTGAACAAAAATATTTTTATTGTGTAGTGCTCTCACTTTTTCTTCAAAGCTATAATAAGGTTTTGATATGAACAAGCCTTTCACACAAGATTCTAACTATACCAGAATTAAGAGAAAGCATAATTTGTTAATCTGGATAGCTAATTAATCTGTTTATACTAGCTGAGCACAGGTAGTTGTGTGACAATGAATAAAGTGTATAAAAGCCTATTTTCCTCTAGTGTCTGGAGAAAAATCCTAAATAAAGCAAAAATATCTGATTTCCAAGTTCTAAGTTCAACTTGCTCTTCTTTCAGTTTACTATGGTAAGATATTTTTTTACCAGAATCACAGACTGTTTAAGGTTGGAATGGACCTCTGTAGGACATCTGGTCCAACACCCATTCTCAAGCAGGGTCACACAGAAGAGTGGTTTTGTTTTTTCATAGAATGGTTCGGGTTGGAAGGGACCTTAAAGGTCATCTAGTTCCAGCCCCCTTGCAATGGGCAGTTTCACCCACTAGATCAGGCTGCCCAGGGCCCCATCCAACCTGGCCTTGAACACCTCCAGGGATGGGGCATCCACAATGTCTGTGGGTCAGCTGTACTAGTGTCTCAACACCCTCTGAGTAAACAATTTCTTCTTAATATCTGATCTAAAATTCACCTCTTTTAGTTTAATACCATTCCCTCTTGTTCTATCACTATCTGCCTGTTTAAAAAGTCATTCTCCCTCCTGTTTATAAGTTCCTTTTAAAGTATTGCAAGGCCACAATAACGGGTCCCCAGAGCCTTTTCTTCTCTCAGCTGAACAAGCCCAGCTACTTCAACCTTTCTTCATAGGAGAGGTGCTCCAGCCCTCTGATCATCTTCATGGCCCTGCCCTGGACCCACTCCAACAGCTCCACACCTTTCTTGCGCTGGGGGGCCTAGGCCTGGACACAGTACTCCAGACGGGGCTTTGCAAGTGCAGAGTAGAAAGGAAGAACCACTTCCTTTGCCCTGGTAGCTACACTTGCTTTGAAGCAACCCATAATACAATTGGCCTTCCGGACTGCCAGTGCACATTGCCAACACATGTCGACTTTTTCACCAAGCAACACCCCAGGTCCTTTACCACATATTCTCCACCCAGCCTGTATTTGTGTTTGGGATGGGCCCGACCCATGTGCAGGACCTTGCACGTCACCTTGATGAAATTCATGGGTTTCACGTGGTTCTTTTTTGGTACCAGAATTGTAATTATTCTGTAAAAATATCCATAACCTGTGGAAAACATTTCTGCTGGTGTTTTGTTTATGTAATTTTATTACTCATTCTCTTATTGTAAGGCATACTTCAAGGCCATAAAATTCATGCATTTCCATATGCATATGCATATACATATGCATACATTCCATCTACATATGCATATAGATGTGCACACATTCTATGACATAATCAATTCAGGTTTTTTGGGATTCTTTTCAAAGTGTCAATATCAAGACTGAGCATATTTCTTACCAGTGCCTCAGAATATTCACCTATAAAGTGCTATCTTTTCCACATTAGAATCTGAATATTTGAATCTGAAGCTCTGTTTAGAATGGGGTACAGAATATTTTGGCATATGCTGTCATACTTTTTTCCAGGGACTAAGCAGTGTTTCTACATGCATTTTAACAGTCTTAATATTAGTTATTTATGATCAGCTGCAGTGTTCTTGATAAATTCATACTTTGCTCTGTGCCTCCAGATAGATATTTTGCTCCAGAAATAATTTTAAAAGGCTGAAAGCCTCTGTCTCTGTTCCTTCCTTGTAAAAACCTAAACTTCTCATAATTAAGACAAGATTAAGTAGACATACTTCCTGTGACATACTCTTTCAGGAAGTAAAGATTAAGCATGACAAACATTACTTCATTGAGGACTACAGTATTTCTGAAATAGTAGCCAAAACACAGCCTGATATGTTCAGCAAAACCAGTCTTCAACTACTACTATATTTGCAAAGTGATTTCTGGTAGACTGTCAGGAGTGTGCATTCTGTTTTAGAACCCAGACCATTCATATCGGGGAACCTGGAGCATTTGATTGACTTCAGCTTGTGCAGTCACATTTCCTTCCGAGTTTTCTGTGCCATATAATCCCACCAACTGCGGAAATACAACATTGGAAACTGTGAAAAGAAGTCTTATTTTTCAGTCTTCTAACCATTACCCAAATGTTCATAGTATTAGTGAAATAGAAAAAAACTACAAGAGCATAATGAATGCAATTCTTTATTGCATATCCTATTGTTGTTCTGACTGAGTTTCCAATATAGTGAATTTCTCAGTGGCTTCACTGTCTGCTAAACGAAAAATTCAAAGGAAGAAAATTTTTCAAGAACACCTTCTTAACTGCTTTTGGGATCTATTCCAACCGCATCTTTTATTTTGTCTGTGAGATGTTTTATCTTCTTTGATATGATAATTTCATGCAACTTAAAAATTACACAGTAAGGAGAACTTACAGTGTGCTTACAACTGCTTGCTGTACCCCAAGCAGTTGTTCATTCTCTGAAGCAGAGATTTATAACACTTCTAAGGATTATACTGTACAGACTTGTAGCAATTGGCACAAACAAAATATATATGGAAATACGAGTGTGTGTTGAAGTACCAGAAAGAGCAGCATAACAAGGGTTAAAACATAGTCTGTACTGTTGACAAAGGACATCATACAGCAATTAAAAAATCTGATGTGAAGAGGGCTTGCACTCCCATATCACAGCAAATGATTCTCCATTTTGAAAACAAGAAGCAGGCAACCATGTAGTAGCATACCAAATATGTCCTTTACTTTCAGGTTAGCCCATCAGGAAACAGATGCATCTCCATCATGGACAAACAAGTAATGTAACCTTGCTCAAGGTTTATACAGATGGAAGTAAGAAAGACAGTGAATAAAACAACTAGCCAAACAACAACTGATGGCTCCTGAAAAGTATAAAATACCTCCCCAAAATCTAGTTTATTTTTACCTCTCAAGAAAAAACCCAGACGTGTGATGATGACCTAATAGCTGAGGACGAGGTGTCCCTTGTCTTTGGTGGCACATACACGTAATACTGTCTGGGTCACTTGGAAATATATATCTTATATCCTCTGCGTATATGTTTATATGTCATTAGAGACCTTGCCTGTGAAGACTGAGGCAAAGAAGTCATTGAGCACCTCAGCTTTCTGCATATCCCTCATGACCAGGTCTCCAGTCTCCTTCCGGAGAGGATGCACACATTCCCTAGCCTTCCTTTTATCACTGATGTATTTGTAGAAATTCTTCTTATTCCCCTTTATGTCCCTGGCTAGACTTAATTCTATCTGGGCTTTGGCTTTCCTAACCTGATCCCTGACTGGTCAGAAAACTTCTTTGTATTCCTCCCAGCTAGCCTGCTCTTCTTTTCACTCCCTATAGACTTTCTTTTTATGGCCAAGTAAGTACAGGAGCTCTTTGCTCATCCACAGGGGCCTCCTGGCGTTGCACTGCCACTGGGCTTGAAGGAGATGGTCCTTGAATTGATGGTCCTTACCAGCTTTCCTGGGCCCCTCTTCCCTCCAGGGCTTTGTCCCATGACACTCTGCTAAGCAGAGCTCCATGGACTCCAGCTGGTCATTGACATAGAGGGCAACACCCCTCCCCTTCTGCCCCGCCTGTCTTTCCTAAAGAGTTTATAACCATCTGTTCCTGTGCTTCAATCATNATACTCTGTGCTTTGGTGTACAGACATGTGAGTGGGGTTCCCACCGAGGCTGCTTTACCAGCTGGAGTTCCCCCATCCTGCACTTCACGTTCTCTTCCTAGCCTGTGAACCCATTCCAGGCCCAGGGCACCCATTACCACCAATAGCCTTGAAGTGACATGGATTGAGGACCCTCTCCCCCAGCAGCTCTAGTTTAAAGCCCTCCTGACTAGGTTGTAGAGCTTTTGACCAAAGATGGTTTTCCCCTTCTCTGAGAGATGGACTCCATCAGCCCCCAGCAGACCCGATTTCTCAAACTAAGTCCCATGTCTTAGGCAGCCAAAGACCTACCCACAGCACCACTCTCTTAACCATACATTGATTTCCTCAATTCAACCAGCCCTTTTGCACCCCTTCCACCTAACTGGGAGGCCTGATAAGATTACTTGTGCTCCCGAGTCCTTTACTGCTGCTCCCAGTGCCTTGTACTCCTTCTTGATAGTCTTCATATTGCTCACTGCTGTGTCAGCGGTGCACATGCGAAACAGCAGCAAGGGGTAGTAATCACTAGGACATACAAGGACAAGCGACCTCTCAGTCATATGCTTGATACAGGCCCCTGGCAGGCAGAAGACCTCCCTAGATAGCAGGCCAGGATGACAGATGGGTGCCTCCGTACCTCTTAGAAGAGAGTCACGCACCACTATCACCTTTGTCTTTTTCTCATTTGATGTAGCTGTTATATGTCAGGGAGCTGGTCCGGCCACCTTACTCTTACCTGAGGACTTACCTGATGCAGGTTGTTTTCCTCCTCCACCTGCAGTGCCATGAAGGGGTTGTGCAGAGGTACTTCAGGCTTAGCAGTAGGCTTAAAGGTAGGTTTCTTCCTCCTGTTCATTCTTTTCCTGGCAATTTGCCATTCCTCACCCTTGCTGGTTTTCCAGTTTGGGAGTTTGGAGTTGTTTGGCCACAGGCTGTGGATGCTGTGCAGATTGTATTTGAGTCCAGGTATCAATCTCCATTTCTGCCTCCCTGATACTCTGCAGCCTTTTGACCATCTCCTGCAGCTCAGTCAGGCCTGCAGGACGTCCTCCAACTGGGCACACCTGATAGAGGGGATAGAATACTGGAGGAGCTGAATCAAAAATAAGGTGTTGACTGCTTGGCCTGCCAAGGTTAAAGAGGCCCCTGTAACTCCTTGTTATCTACACAAGCTGCATGTTTGGTACAGTTTGAAGCTCTGCAAGGCCGTCTAGCACTTCTGTCTGGTTAAGACCTGCTCTGCTGTTTGGAGAACAGCCAGCTCAGCTTTTTCTGTGCCAGGGGTTAAGAGGCACGGTGAGGAAGACTCCTGACTTCATCCAAGAGACCCCAGCCCACAACCACCAGATAGCAGTGCACCTACATCAAAGGGAGGAGACATATGATAATGATTTTTTGGAAATAATTATAATAATCCCACCTATTCCTAGAACTGATTGTAATAACCCAGCCTACAGTTGTGAATATGTATGATTTTGTGTAATAAATAAGCGCCTGTCGTGTGATCTGGTGTGCAAGCTTGGAGGAGCGATCCCCCTTGCACCCAGCACTGTAATAAACATACCTGCTTTATAACTTTCTGAGTTATAGAGTTTGTTTCCGCGCATCACACCTTTTGCAGGCAAGCTTGCCACCCACCTCCATATTAGGAGAGAGAGGTGGGCATTCCCCACAGCTTGGGGTCTGCACAGCTACCTCTCCCATCAGCAGCTCCGCCTGGGTGGAGGCACTGATCATCCCAGATGACACATAGCCCCCTGCCAGAGCTGCGTTCTTTGCTCGGTATCTAGTGCACACCATGCCACCTTGAGAGTCAGCGGCAGTGTGCACCCCTTGCCTCCGGAGCCGGCAGAGCTTCAGTGCCCTGCCCTGTGAGGTATCCAGCTGACGGCTACAGCCAACTACCGATGACACCTTCGCACTGTTAGCCTGCCCTGTGCTCGGTGGGCAGCCACACTTCGCTGCCCTCCCTGAGACTATTTAAAGGAGAGCGTACGGACTCTGTTGCCCTGGCAACGCCCATGCCTCATCAGCCTCTCTCCAGAGAGCTGCTAGTTGCGATCGGGTGTCACCACTCTCTTCGAGTCTCCCTGGCAAGGGGAAACCCCCAAAATTCCCCTGTACCTTGAGATCTGCTGCTCCGGTTCAGGCCGGGCCGGCTCCGAAGCCGATGCTCACGGCGACTGAGTGTTCGTGTAATGGATGCAAGTGTGTCCAGCTCGATGAACTTTTCAAGTAAGTGGCCAGGTTGTGAGAGGAAATCACCTAGGCAGCGTAGTATCCAAGAATCTGAGTGAGTGCTTAATGTGTATTTTATAATATACTCATAAGTATTCTAGTAAAAAACTAGTAAATATTGACATTGGTAGATTTTATCCTGACCAATAAATAAATATTTTTAACCTATTAAAACTGCTGACAAATACAGAATTAAATATTCAGGGTACAGAAAGTTAAGTATAACTTCTATTATTAGTTTTAACAACATTTTTCACAACTTTGTTTCACCTGCAGCTTCTGTTATATAACTGAAATAGTATTTGTCCTTTCCATACACTCTGAATTGTCAGCTGAAATTTACATCTGTCATTGGGATAAAACAGTAAGATGGAAATAGGAAGTATTGATTTGTCTTTATGCACTGTTCTTTCTGAGATTTAATGCAAAAACCTGCAATTTTTGCTAAAAAGTGGCTTGCTGATGTCCATCATCTTAGCAAATATGCTAATAAATCGAATTTACTTGATACTATATTCCTGCTGAATAGCCCATGCCCAAGATATTATGTCTCTTACCCTTTATGGCAAAGGTGGCATATCAAGCTCTTCATTGTGAGTGATTCTTGGTGTTTAACTGCTGTGGTATTAGAACTAAGCCTGTTTTGGCAGAGTGCTAGTATCACAAGAAAAGGGCTGAGGAAGTTTGGCAGAAAATGAACTCCTTTGCATTCCACCTTGTCTTCATATACCAGAGGGGCTGGGAGTGGATGAGCTTATATTCTGAATGATGCCCAATTCAGCGCTACAAGTTACGTTCAATATATTAACTATCACAAGTGTGGATTCACAAATAGTGCACTGCCCAACTCTTCTAGTCACATTCGAATGAGCTCTCATGACTACCCTTAAGGAATTTGGCTGCACCCAACTGGAACTCTCACAGCTAGATTAGTGAATAGTGCAATTTAATAAAGCAACAGATTACAGATTCTTTTGGATTGCTGGTATTAAATGTACTGTCTGCAAAGAACATGAGGTTAACCAGGAACATGAATAATATGGTTGAATACAATTGCATTAAATCGTGTAACAGATTTGTAGGCATTTCTAAGATTCCCAGGGAAGAACTCGGTATAACCAAGT
>VXAV01012038.1:2673-27679 GCA_013399715.1 Alectura lathami
TTCTGTGAGTAGGTGTTGCATTAATGCACTCAAAATGTTCCAGCATACTCACAGGCTGATATTCCCACCAGGAACTGCTGATGTAAGAGAGCTCTAAGATGCTGATGACAGAGTTCACATTATACAGTGCATAAGTAATCAAATGCATCATATTCAATGAAATATGCTGAATTTTAAGGATAGAAATGTTAAATTAAGTATTTTTAATCACTGAAAAGGAAAACAAGTAGGTTCTCTTAAGCCTCAGAGATGAAGTACTAAGAAAATTAATCAGGGTAGGAAAAAAAAGCATTAAAAAAGTACAACACATGTTTTTGCTATTCCTGTTTTGTGTAGCTAATGACTTCAGTAATCTAAACCAGGCTGGCATTGTCATGTTGGATTAGAAAATTTATACGCTAGTCTGACAGTTTGGGAAGCCTGCAAGGATGAATATAAACATCTTGAAGAAGAAGGTCAAACTTGCAAAGGATTCAGCTTGTAGTGTATAACAGGATATAACTTTTTAATACCTCTGGTCACCTAAGATGAATTCTAATGAAGACATTCTTATAAGCTAGATCATTAGATAGACAAAGAATGTTCCTCTGGTAAGTGTTTGTGAAAAAGGTTCTTAATAAATGAATCATTAAGCCTTTGAAAGCTTCCTCATGCATTCATTTACATGCATTTATAACAAAGCAAGCATGACTTCCTAGAATATGAACATTAAACCCAAAATTTAAACAAATTAAGGGATATTTTTTGCCTTGTTATTTGAGTAAAGCACCACTTGGATCACTTTCTTCAAGGCATGAGAAGAGTGTCTCTGGAAGTGACTGGAGAAAAAAAAATGGGTAAGAGTTGTACTTTTCATATGTCTGCTTCCTACAGAAATGTCACTGAGGTGATGTTTCTGGTACCAGCTGAGAATAAACTATAGCCTGTTCAATGGAGCACTCACCTACAAGCTGGAAAGCTGAATGATCCAACCAACATGTGCAGTCATTTCCAAAGCTGGAGCACATGCAAAGTCCTTCACAATCTGAATGCCCTATGTAACAGGATAAAGAATTAATATCTGTTCAGCCAGAGGAGAACAGGTTATTTATGTCAACTACAACAACTGCAAAAAGAGATAACTACAAAGCATATTCAATAGGACGCTCTGAATAAATAGATTTGAATCCTTATCTCCAACAAAGTATCAGTCTGAATATCTCTCACAGTATCTGGCTCTGAGGAAACCGAGAGAATGGAGGTTTTTACCTACAAAAAGCAAACCAGATGAAAGCAATAAAATATTGAACCTATTTGAAATTTTCAAGAAACTTCTTTTGGGAACATATTCACTCAACTCTCTTGCCAGCTCACTGTAGATTATGGGTGATGACAAAAATCTGCAAGAAGGAAACACACATATATATTTATTAATTTTATACTAGTTATTTGGTTGATGATTGAGGAATAGGAAATTTCCTTTGAACTGAAGCCTTATGCTATATTTATATTCTACAGTATGGAAGAACTTTCATCCATTTTGATTCAGATTCTATTTTTTTACATAGGAATATCATGTTATGAATGCATAGTATTGACAAAAAGAAAAACTATTCATAAGAACAATTGAGTTGTGTAATGGTACAAAAAAGAACTAAAAGACCAGTCTTGACCATTCAAAAAAAGGAAAACCAAGCTTTAATGACCCTTTCAATGCCAACTAAGAGAGAGCTGATATAAGTTTTTANTTGGAAAGGATGGTGCAAGACCTGAATGAAGAACTTTTCTCTGTGTTCATTCATCAGGATTTTTAGGCAGCATTACACTCCTGTATTGAAGATATTTTCAATATTTCCGATTTAATGAAATGATTTGCTTATGTATGTCTTTTCCTGAATCACCTGTTGGACTACATTCATTGCCTGTCAGAAATTTCCTAACACCTAAGTTTAACTAGGTGCAGAACTGTTTATATATTCCTCTAAACTGTATACCAAGAATGGAAAGTGATAAAGTTTCTATTGAAAAACTCTCAAAATCAACCTTGGTAGCCTTAATATTTTGCTCTGTACCATCTCGCACTTGAAAACTAATTCACACACAATTCACACCTCGGTCATATCTTTTCAAAGCACCATAAGTTAGTGAAACCATCAAATTTGTTCTGTTCAATAAGGCTGTCCTCCCACATACAGCACAATAAGGCTCCACAACATATACACTGAAATGTTTTTATTCCTCATTTCTATTTATATTTTCAGAGATAACAGAGATCATAATGACCTGGTGCTTTGTATTACACCCTCTAGTTTCTTTTCTTCTCTGCTTTGGATTCCAGGATATTTGTTGAATTTCTTCTTTGAAACAAATAAGCAAGCAAACTGATGTTTACTTTTGTTTACTCCCACATTATGTCAATAAAGATATAGCAGAATCTAACCTGGAACAACAGCTATGGCTTGCTGACAACAGCAAACATATGCTCATTAACATAAGGAAGAACAAAACTGGGAAACAGAGCAGAGACCAAACTGAAGTTCTTGAAAAGATTCATACTAAAATGGAGATCTAAATGGCTAGGTAGAGAGCTTGGCCAAAATCTCAGCTGAAGACTTCTGTATCGCAGGATGGAGGGTGGGTAAGGTAAACTTAGGCTAGTAAGACCAGTAAACTCACTCACAGAGAAAATTTTTGGAGAGCATCTGCAGCTGAATAACACATTTTATGGATTGCAGGTGCTTGGATTGTGCCACATAACTGATAGGGGGAAGCTACAAGTGTGGCTAAAAGATCAACCTAAAACACTCAAATAGACCTGGCAAGTAAAATTTCTCTGATCTTAAAAAGATATGGAAGTGAGCTCTGCCATACAGTGTTATCCAACACAGATCCATGAATGTTAGAAATGTATTACTGAACATTGTATTTTTCATTCCACCATTTTCATCACTAGATCTTTTCCTCACTATATTTGAAATTAATGCCATATTTACACTTTTTTTTTCAGTGGAAATCCATCCCTAATTTTTATCATTATCAAATTTCGCTTAGTCTGTGCCTCAAATTTCTTTCCAAGATGCACCAGAATATGGATAAATTTAAACTACTTCAGCTGAAACGAGAGATGCTAAGCTGTATTTATTTATTTACTTATTGAAGGCAGTACTCCAATATTAATCTAATCTTTTTCCTGTGTTGGATCAGATGTAAGCTGTTGTGATGGTTTTCCTTCCTCTACATAATGAATGAGTCATTTGTTTCTGTGAGGATCACATTCACAAGTCATTCACTTGTGCAGAGGATCACATTCTAAGCCTCAGAAAGCATTGTGTTGTATCTGTATTGATTTTGTAGTCTATAGGGAGGTCATTTGCTATTAAAAATAAGCAAGGCAATATATAATAATTGACCTGCAAAAGTAAGTTAAAGGTTCTTTTTCAGTCACCCACCTCCCTCTCCTTTCTCCAAGTTGTGCATTCCTTTGACTTGAATACTAAAGAGTTCCAGTGAAATAAAGATCTTCAACGCAATCAAAACCTATGTCAGCCTTGTGAGAAGAGGCTTGATAGTTCTTTTTGCTGTGTTGCTCTGCACAGAGCATTATGCTAGATCCTGGTTGTTATGATGTAAATAATTCAAGTATGACACCTCTGTTGTGCTATTTTCCATCATATTGCTCTGCAGTCAATTAAAAATTGAGGCCTGTATGTCTTTGTCAGCCTGTCAAGCCTACAAAGGGCTTAAGCTGCTGCACTCATCTAGTCACTCTCTGCCTCCAATATGGATAGAAGTTCTTGTTGAGTGTGGCATTGTCAGAAAAGTAATGCCTCAAATGCCTTGTGGTGCTTGGTATTTATTCAAGAACCCTGAATTCGCCAGCTAACTTATTCAAAGTATCTTTCCAAAGCTTATAGCTAAAAACGTGGTTTTGTTCAGATATGCTATTGAGGTCTCTTACTTGATGAAATTAGTAGCTTCTTGGTTAGTCTTTTCATTCCTACTCCTTATATGAGTCAGAGTGATATTTTGATATTGTTTTGGTAAGTATTAACATTAGCCATATATTGAAAATGGGAGTGTTGTTCAATAAGTTAAGGTTAAGCTTTATCATAGAGTCACAGAATGGCTTGCGCTGGAGGGGACCTCAGAGATCATCTAGTTCCAACCCCCCTGCCATGGACAGGGCTGCCAGCCACTAGCTCACTAGATCCAACTGCCCAGGAACCCATCCAGCCTGGCCTTGAACACAGCCAGGGATGGGGCAGCCACAGCTTCTCTGGGCAGCCTGTTTATAATATCCTTTTTCTGAATATTTATAAACCGATTATAAATGAAGATAATACTTTTTCTCAGAGCTCTATAGGTAAATTTCATTTTGCAGATGTGTCTGTGCCTTTTTCTTTTTCCCTAAAGACCAAAGATATTTTGGGGTGTATAATATCTTACTTAAATAAGCTTGCTAAGTTCAGGTGGTGTAAATCACTGGTGTTTAATATTTTTAAAATAGTTTGGAAAATGTGATGTTAAAAATAATTTAATGTAACACATCTATGATATTTGAGAAACTTTTTGCAAACATTAACTTCTGTTCCTAAACTTTTTTTTTTTTTTTTTTTTTTTTTTTAANNTTTTTTTTTTTTTTGACAGCAAGACCTGTATTGTAGCTTTGTGAGCTTTTTAAAACTACCAAAATTTTACTACTTCCCTCAACTTTGACATGATATCACCTTGGAAAAAAAGGCCCCCCTATTTTAATGAGCCCTTATCTACTTTAGAAAAGTTCACTGTTCAATAGTGTGAACCTGGAAAAGAATGAATAATACAGAATTATACTGCATTTCTTTTTCAAAACTCTGTGGAAATCTTGATTTATTTCAGTCATTATTTTCTTTTTGAGGTGGGATGGGAGATGAAAGGGGAACGAATTCTGGGAGAAAGAGAGGAAATAGGAGTTACTTTTCACTTGCAGACACACCTGTAGGGTACCTTTGGACTAAGAAAAATCTGTTCTAATCGAAGCTGTAGAAGCAGCAGGTGATGACAGTATGAGTCCATTTTTTGCCTTTAATAAGTAAGATCCTTAGCACAATTTTGCTTCAAGCTATTAATAAATCTATTCTATGAAAAATCTGTCATGATACAATACCCTGTCTTACCAAGGCAAAGTTTTCCTTTCCTCATTCATTATTTATCTAGGCTTTAACCTTTCCAACATCCCCTGAGTTAACTGGCAGTACTGGCTTTTCTATAATGATTTATGTATCACATTATAAAATATTAATAATAAAATACACTTTTACTCAAGTAACCCCTTAAGTCATTTTAATTTGCCCTTTTGTATAGTTTTTTTTTTTTTTTTAAGTAGTTGATACTATTTTGTTCACTGTTGAAACAAAAACACTTCTGAATGGTATCATTTTATCAATGCCTCTTTTATAAGTGAATTGCTAAACTTGGGTGACATAGACATAAATAAAAAGGTGCTAAGCTTAGAAATAAAGTGTCAAATCTGGATAACATACTGTTTGTCCATCACCACCTAGCTGAATATTAACTGTTTTAATACTAGCCTAGATGAGATAGCTTCTGCCTGGTGGCTGAGGGTCTGTGGTGAGTGTAAGATTTCAGTGTGGAGAGAAAGAAGGCAGCTTCATTCAGCAGGAAAACTAAAGGCCACTGAAACTAGATGAGCTGCTAACATTTGCCTTTCAAATTAAAAGCAAGGTGACACCCAGAGCAATGTGGTGTGACCCAAGAAACCTGTGTGAAGAGGCTGGGACAGGCGCTATGCTAGGGCCTGAGAGATCTGTGTCTCCTGCGTGCCAGCCAGCGTGCAACTCCATGGCTGCTTCTGCCTGCTTTCACACGGCGAGCCTTCTTTCTCCATTTTGCCAGAATGCCTTGAATCCAAATTGCAGTGAAATGGATAATCAGTAGTTTTAAATACAGACCAGCGCTCAGAGAAGATCTCTTGAGATGTTTTGTCACGGTCAGATTCTTGGCAGGAAATAAAAATGATTGTGGTGATGTCTGATAAAAATGAAATAAAAGAACACTGAACAGAAAGAACAGATAACATCTTTTCATTTATTTTTACACCATCTTATTATATCAGCAACAGTATAAATATGAGTTTTCATTTCCATTAGAAATGATGTTTCTTTTTCTTACCACCCTTTTACAAAATGCTTCTATGTTCCACAGAAGACATTGAAAAATATGAAATGTTGAAATTTCCCATAAAATTAATATTTTCAGCTTGTTCTGTAACAAAAAGATTACTCAGATTGCCACATAGAGTTAAACAAAAACAGACGTACACCACATTAAAATAAATATTAAACAAAATTATTATTCAACTGTAGTAGATTATTTCCAATATTTTTAGGTTTAAATTTTTCAATTAGTATTAATTTATCTCTCAATTGAAACAAAATGTTTGCCTAATAAATTGTGCATTTTCTTGTCTTAAGTCACTAGAAGAAAATACCATAAAAAAAATGAGATATGAGCTTACCTGATTAAAGAATTCACTAGAAAAATGTGAAAATAAACTGACAAAAAGCACAACTTTCTTAATGTGTATTTTACTATAGGGATTGCTATTAACCTAAAGCAAACACTTCAAGTGTATTTAAAAATTTGTTTCTAACTGGGAAGTATTTTTCCAGTTAATACATATCCAAATTATATTTTACACATTTTTTTTATCTCAGATTTTATTTTTACTGTAATGATGTCAATATTGTCTTGATTAAAATGGAAAATAAATGTCTAAGCGTAGCAAACAATCTTGAAGGCAGAAATCCCAGGGTTTTTTGTTTGTTTGTTGGTTTGTTTGTTTGTTTTAAATCTTCAGACTACTGAGGATAACTAGAAGCTTGACAATCAGCTAAACATTCTTAAACAGTCAGGTCTTATCTCACTGCTAGAGGTCTATTATCCTTGCAACTTTTGTAATGACTGTAATAGTCAAATTCTTATGGTTTTGGAGATAGAGTAGGCCCCTCAAGGTTTTTTTTTTTTTTTTTTTTTTTTATCTTTTCATTAGTAAGGAAACCAATGTGATATCAGCACTTGTAATAAAATAATAACTTGCACAAGAAACCAAAATGTTATGCAACTGGACATAATTGTTCAGTGGTGTGAAGCATGCTAATTCTAACACATTTACAATTAATGAGCTTAGGACAACTAAGCTAGCTTACTACAATCAGATATCTGAAGTAATTTATGGATTTCTAGGTTTTTAAACCAACAGCAGTGCTGTCTGCTGTTTTATTAGCTACAGTAGAAAAACAGCAGGAGATGAGCTTGCATTATATGTTTATTTTTGTTTATTTTTAATCTGAAATATTCTGATTGATGGATGGGAGAGATGTGATGCTGCATGCCGTAATCACTGTATGCCGTAATCATGCCTCCAATGTCAAATTCTACTCTGAGTTCTTTTAAAATTATTTTAGAAGATTTCGATACCTTCTCTCAGTGATACAGGAAAATCAGCATTTGACAAGGGTTAATTTCTTAAGAAATTTTTCCACAGAACAAGACAACTTAATGAAATGCACACGTCTTAAAACATAATGTTTCTGTAAAGTGATAAAACACTTACCCACATTTAACATATAGAGTGATAGGATGCTTGTTGTCACCGAGATATATGCATCCATACAAGTGATTGCAAAAGTGCCTGACTGTGTCTTTATCTTTTTCAATGTTATCCTGACATTTAATGTAAAAAGAAATAACATTACATGATATGGCATGTGTATTTTTCTTCAAGGAATCTTTTTTTTTTTTAACATTTTGTTGAACTGTTAACCTGAAGTCCATGTTACTTCCCTGGAAGGCACAAAAAGGATCACATTTACCAGTATATTTTATTTCTGGGTAATTTAAATGATGTCAAGGTAATGAGCTTTAAGGTGGGATTCATATTTGGTTTGGTTCTGGTCTAATGTAGCTGTGTTAGCTCTTCCTATATGGAGTGGAAAGATGCTCTAGATGCATTACCCTTTAGAAGGCAGGAGGCAGGAATCCAAGGTCCAGTTCCTGATCTGTAATCACCTCCATCTTAAGTTTTTGGTTTTGGTGGGAGGGAACATGTTTGTGTGATTATTCCTGCTAGCCAGTACATGTAAATCTGTGCTTGACACTAATGCTCTTTTTTAATTTAGCTTCATTTCTTTTCTGTGATGCCTTTGGAAACATATCCAAATAAATACAAAGTTGAGCTCTTTAAATATATTGAAAGCTTATATGTTTCATATGTACACGTACTACACTTTTCCTAAGAAACAGCATGCTAGGTGCCAGTACTTCTAAGGGCAAGTCTGTTAGCAACAGTCAGTGCCTCTACAGATAAACACCAAACCATAAAGAAAAATTCAGCCCATTTTATCAGTTATCACCACATTCTTATCAAAACAAAGGAAAAACATTTAAAAAAAATCTGATTCTGCATCACATTAACACACAAAATCAGACTGGGCTATACTCTTCATATTCTGGCTATGTGTTTTGCTTGAAGCATTCTGTTCTCTGTTTCACTTCTGTCATGTGTACAATACTATCTGTTTTTTCTCCCTTTTTTAACCTTTGTATTTGAACTAGACTTCAGAAACTCCTCCATAACTTGTAAGTTTTGGTTCCTGTATTGTTTTCAACTAGGAATATTTCAAAGTGTTTCTGGAAATGTACTAATTTCTGTAGTATTATTTATTCTGTAGTATTATATAATTCTGACAGTATTACGGTTACATTTGTTGTGCCCTGAAATGAGGATTCCAAAGCACCACAGTTTCTGCGGAAAGCTCTATTAAGCTTGTATAGCTAAATAATAGACGGATGAATGCATCACTGCATAGGGCAAATGAATAATTAAGTCCCTCACTACTAGAGGAGTTCTGATCCTCCTCCTATTTGAGCCAGAAAAACGCTGCTTCTGGATGGGAGAAGTATTGACCATCAAGCATGTTTTACAGATTTGGAATTGTACTGAACTGTATAGAAGCTTAAAAAGACTTGGAAATATTTTCCAAAATGTAACTACACGTTCAATGTTATTATTACTCATCACTACCCTGATTTCCACAGCACTGTTTTTTTCTCCATTGGGTAATTTTATAGCAAGGATTTGTTCAGTAGAAGGTTTTCATATCAAGGAATGCTTTAATCGAATAAATGGCTGTTTCTTCAGGGTTCATTTTCAGGATTTATTTGGATGTTTATTTGGATGTTTCTGTTGAAGATACCTTTGGTTTTGTTTTCGGAGTATTGCTTTAGCCCTATTCCAGATCACTTAAAATGTTATCTGTAGAAATGCATCTGAAAATGAAGTTATTTCATTAAGGTTCTTATTCATGTATATTTTTATGCTTTGTTTTTTTTTCTTTTGGTTTGGTTTAGTTTGGTTTGGTTTTATTTTTTTCCCCACAGGTAGAGATGCCAATCATATGTGAATATGAATTACTATCTGTTACATAAAGGTATCTCTTCAGAAGTGAGCAGAGGGATTAATAAACCTATAAATAACAGAAGTTCCAGGTGAGATTAAAAAAAAATAAAAAGATTTTTTGAAACAAATCTTACTCTCCTTAGTGGAATTTTGTTCAAGAATAAGATACCTATACTTAGGTGTCTAATATGTGCTGTAGGTGTCTAAAGACCTATTCAGCTTACACTGCAGGGCATTCATTCAGGTCTAGATTCAGTTGTTTCAACATCAGTGCCTAATGCAGTTTTTACTGTCTTTGAGTGATGTTTCCCATATCCAGCAGCTTTTACAGAAGGATGTAGGTCTCTTAAAGATCATGTGCTATGGCAATCATACCTTGAGGCAGTTTTCAAGAAGCTGTTTTGCTGACTAGTCAGTACAGGTAGCATTTAGTTGCCTAAATCTTCCGGTGCGATTTGAGAGACACAGTACCCAAGACACCTACACAGCACTGCAGAACATGACATGGACAGAACTGCTGAGTTCTCGTAAGTTTGTATCTGTGGTTAAAGACTGCATTTGGGGAATTATCTTCTGATGGAAATAGTTTGCTGTCTTGAATTTAGCCTAAGTATAAATATTCATTCTTAGTTTTTGCTGTATTCACTGCTTTTGGTTTCTTACTGGTGGGATAGATTATTTTTGTTTGTTTGTTTATGACTTACTCTAGCAGTTTGTCCATAAAACCCTACCCAGGAGGCCATCATGATGCAGTGCTAGTAGGATCATCTGTCTAGGAAATTGGCAGTAAGGAATAAGATACTACAGGCATAAAACGTATCAAAAATTCTACACTGACTGGACTAACCTCAATGCCTTGTTTATCGGCAGGAACTGATAATAGATTCCAAATTTTTACGGACTAATGCTAGAATCAGTACTAGAGTAGTTCAGTTAGAAGGGACCTACAAGAATCACCGAGTCTATCTGCCTGACCACTGCAGGGCTAACCAAAAGTTAAAGCACATTAATGAGGGCATTATCCAAATGCCTGTGTGGCACTCTGACAGGCATGGGACATCAACCACCACACTAGGAAGCCTGTTCCATGTTCGATCACCTGCACAGCAAAGAAAGTTTTCCTCATGTCCAGTCTGAACGTCCTCTGGCACAGCTTTGTGACATTCTCTCACACCCTGTCATCAGCTACCAGAGAGAAGAGAAGGGTACCTCCCTCCCCACCTTCCCTCCTCAGGAAGCTGTAGCATGCAATGAGGTCACCTCTCATCCTCTTCTTCAGATGGGAAAACCCAAGTGTCCTCAGCCTCCCCTCACAAGACATGCCTTCCAGCCTAGTTACCAGCTTTGTTGCCCTCCTCTGGATGCACGTGAATATCTTAACATCCTTTGTATATTGTGGGGCCCAGAACTGCCCACAATGCTCAAGGTGAGGCTACACCAGTGCTAAACAGAGTGGGAGAATCACCTCTTTTGACCACCTGTCTATGCTGTGCTTAATGCACCCCAAAGTTTGCACTCTGGGCTGCCAGGGCACACTGCAGGCTCATGCTGAGCCTGCACCTCCAGATCCCTTTCTGCTGAACTGCTCCAGTCGCTTGTCTCACAGTCTGTACCTGTGTCTGTCTTTATCCATCCCATGTGCAGCACCCATCAACTTGATGCCACTGAAGATTGCCCAGTGCTCCAATCTATCTAGATCCCTCCACAAGGCCTCTTGTCCCTCCAGAGAGTCAACAGCACCTCCCAGTTTAGTATCTCCATTTTAGTGAACTTTCTAAGGATGCATTCCACTGCTGCATCCAGATTAAAGACAGAAGCAAAGAAGGCATTAAGTGCTTCAAACTTTTCCTCATCCTTGGTGTTAATTCTCCCCACTGCATCCAATAAAGGGTGAATATTCTCCTTGGCCCTCCATTTGCTGTTAATTTACTTGTGAAAATATTTTTTGTTATCCTTTACATCAGTGGCTAGATTAAGTTATAGGTGGACTTTCACAATTTTTTCTTTCTGGGCTTTCTCCCTGCACATCCTAGCAACATCCTTGTACTCTTCCTGAGTTGCCTACCTCTTTTTCCAGTGGTAGTAAACTGTCTTTTTTATTTATTTATTTATTTATTTATTTTTCCCCAGAGTCTCAGTTCAGAGAAAGCAAGCCTGTCAAATTCAGACCTGAGGCCTCAAACTCAGCACAAAGCTTCCAACCTTTTACTAACAGTGGCAATGCTTTATTATGGGACAGTAGGGATACAACTGGAGAGAGGCTCGAGCACCCAGAAACTCATCTTTTAAGCAGAATGTACGTGTATAAAATCACATATACTGATGAGAGACATTCCTTCTTTTTGCAAACCTTGCCCTCCTAGGTATTCTTTAGGCAAATGCAATTGAGGCAGTGTCTAGGCTGACTGAAGTCTTAGCACATTGGATTATACAGGAGGTTAAGAACACTAGACGGTGTTTACTAACAAAGGATGACGTATTTGTGCTGAGAAGACAGCACTGTATGCTTTAAAATTGTTCAAAATATTTGGAGGCAATATTTCATGCTCTGAAAGTGTAGAGATGAATATGAGAAAGGTTTCAGTGCATCTGTGAGAAGCAGGATGATTTACAGAGGGAATATTTCTTACATACAAGTAGACCTTCAACTTCTGTTTCAACACTCTGTGTTCCTGCTTCTCTCCGAGCAGTCCAAATTAACTGCTGTTCAGGAATAATTCAACAGTTACTTTTACTCTGTCTTATACATCTTTTCCTTTTGGAGACGTGTGATCTTCACTGTGTGATTGCAGAGCTGTGAAAGAGACTATTTTAAATTGCGTAAAAGGCACTCTCTTATTCCTCATTAAGTAACATCACACAGGTCTTGTCTCAGGCAGGTGAAACATCTTTTCCAGAAGGATACTTTGTTGGTACATATGTCTTGATGCCATTAACTCCTTCTTAGAAGTTAAAATTTGGCATGACAAACAAAGGCTTTCAGGAAAAAAAAATTATGTAGATTTTGGTTGGATAGCTTGATAATCCTAAAAAATACTTCTTGCTTTTTATTATCCCCTTAGCTATTGTCTAAGTGTATCTACAGTTACCTTGTATATGGGAATCCGCTTGATTTACTTATAGGTTTGTCTTTGTGTTGCCCTGAAGGAGTCTCATTCTCTTGCAGCTGCTTTGGTGAATTCAGGAAGCATTCTTGGCAGGTATATTGATACATTCTGAGAAATAGCACCATCAGCTGTCATTACAGTGTCATTCCTACTTCAAGCTCTACTTCCTGTAAATACTGCAAGTACTCATGCCTAGTAAATGGTGGAAGGGGAATACATATTCAATGAAGTAAAAAGGATTACTTTTATTATAGTTGATTTTCTTGAGAAGTGCATACATTTCTAGATCTCCCTGTACGCTCTGGTGCACACATTCATTTCTGAACCTGACTTCCATGATTCGGATGTAAAGGAATAGAAATGGATCTGTATCAGCCCTCCCCTTCTATTCCTTTCTGGAATGAGAAGCTCTTAACTGCTGCCCAAAGACTTCCAGTCTAATGCTCTGGATATGCATAAAAAGCATTGAAGTACAAATGTAGATATCTACATTGACGCATGTCAAAGAAAGGAAACCGTGTTTTCAACAAGGAAACACTTCCTAGGGAATGAAACCATACTGAAAATATATCCTACTGAATCTCTTGCAGAGTCAGGATTATCTCCAGAGATTTCACAGCGTGAAGATTTCAGAAAGGGCAGCCAAAGTTGAAAAAATTTCTTTGGTTCCTTGAAAAAAGCTGTCAATCATTCCATAGGCTTTTCTTTCATGAGAACATCATTCAGAAATCTAGGCTAAAACGCTTCTGAAGCTTTTAGATCCAAGCAAAACAGATAACCTGGGAATCTGAACAGTAATTTTGATACCTTTCCCATTGACACATTAAAGAATAAATCTCTATCAGTTTTTAAAACCTTGGAAAATACCATACAGATGATATTAAGAACCTCCTGATGTTTTCATGAAGTCATATACTTCACATATATATAACAGACATCTTGTGACTATTCTTACCAGGTGGTTTTAGTGCTGTCATTTCAAATGAGTCCAGCTTTTGTTAAGATGCCACTACTTTTCTTTTAATTAATACCTTGGTTTTAAAGATTAGAATCATTCGGAAGCCACATTATTATTCTATGCAGCAATTTACTTCAAGCTCATTTATTTTCATCGCTGTATTTTTTGTGAACATCAGCTTTGTTTATTCAGAGTAGATAAATCTGCCACATGGTCAATGGTAAAAGTGAGATGGTCAAGTATGCTATGTTTCTAACCCTCTGTGCCCTGTCATAATTATTGTAAGAATGTGTGAAATATTTTGAAGGAAAAAGAATAATGTGTTGTTTTATTCTGTGGAATAAAACACTTATAAATTCCATAAAGAATACTATTAGTCTAGAAATTAGATATGCCAGTGTACTATAAACAAATGAGTTTTTGAATATAATGTTCTGCATAAAATGAAGAATGCTATTTATCAGAATATTTGGCATGTAACTAGAACTTTTCTGAGTCTCTAAGCATTTTGTTAACATTTACTAAGTAAGGCTCATGACACATTCTTTGAGGTAAGCAATCCTACTTCCATTAAATTAAGAAAAAAAGATAAGAGCACAAAGATTTGGTGGTTAGTCAAATCCCTAATCTTCTGCCTTTTCTAGGCTTGCTGCTCTGGTTTTGAGACCACATTCCCTCATATCTTGAAAATGAACAGCATGTTCTAAGATGCCAAAACAAAGTGAAGTTTATACTGGGCCACTTGAATAAGTAAAGTATGTTCTTTTCTGTTCTATTATCTGAAACAAAATGTTCTGTTAACAGTCCACTGGATGATAACCGTCTAAATTTCTTTCAGTTGAGGAAGATGTGTCTCAGAATAAGAATAAGAAATTTATACGTACACACACTTTCATTCAGAATACCACTTATTCATAGCTTTGTGTACTTTTTCTAAGCATATTTAATGACTCCTAAATATTCCAGATACAGAATTACAGAAGGTAGTGGCAGTTATCCCACTAATTCTTTGGATGTAATGGATTTGCTATGATAACATGGTAAAATAGGAAGTAGACTGCTTTTCGTGACATCTTTGTCTCTTGAGACTGAATTTATCTTTGACCTCAAATATTTCTGATTAGCCAGGTGCTAGTGTGCCCATGCTATTTTAAAAATGCAGAATTTGCTAAGACAACTTTGAATTAATTTGCTGTTGAGGTAAATTATTTCATATCCCAAACGGTTTTAGAACTACAGGTATGTTTCCAAGAATATCTCCATAGATTACTCTGAAAATCTACTTGCTAACATAGGTTTAAGAGCCCTCAGCTCCCTCAAGGAGAGAATGAATTTTACATTGGAGTGAGGAACAAATCCAGATGAATTGTATAAGCGTCTCATAAAATTGGTGCTCACCCAGAAAACACATTTGTCAGCTGATTGATTAAAAACAAAAAGAAAAAAGGTTTTTATTGTGTTCAAAGCTACATGATAACAATAATCAGCAAAGGATTTCTTATGCTAATAAAACTATTAATTCCTACTAAGCCTTCTGTTTACAAGCATGGGATTATAGACTAGAGCCTCAGAAATAAATTGAACAATGTGCTCCCCTTTTGCAAAAGTATTTCAGAGCCCTAGATGTTATGGAATCTTTGTAAATGAAAAATGTTGTCTTGGTGTGAACTGTAAGTAGATAGGGTCTTTCCATGAGAACATCTATCTATGAAAGAGATTTTTTAATAGGAACAGCTTAATTATATGTCTTGCTCCTTTTCAGCTGTAAGCCAAGGTAAGACAGTCCAAGGTACTCTGTGCATTGAATATTGCCTTGTAAGTATTAAGATTTGACAGTCTTTGGAGACAGAACAGCTGACAGCATTATAACAGGGTCCCTTTGATGCCTCCTAGTAGAACTGTGTTTCAGTCTATCTTTCCCATAATGCATATGCATAATGTGTAGGTAATCTAACATGGTTTTACCTACCTTCCCCTCTACCAACTTCCTTCTGATTGCATTCAGCAAGAGATTTCTACAACATTTGGCTCATACTGAGCAGATTAAAATAAATAATTAATAAAAGCTTGGTGTGCAGTCACCTAGAATAGGCAAGATGATTTTTTAAAAAGTAAATTAAAAAATCAGTGAGCATAATCCACAGAAACAGTAGTTTGACCACTGCTCATTCTATTTTTCATCCATTCCCATATTGCAGTTTTATTCTAAAACAAAATCACATTAAAATAGTAATCTGTATTATAGAATCACATCTATATTCATACGGCGAATAAGCTTTAACAATGTTACATTATTGTTACCTCCGCATCACCATAATCTTATTAATTCCTTAGTTATTCTTTAACTAAGAGTACTTTGAATAATTTCATGCTGTTCATAAACTGGTTATTGTCTCATTACCTATGTGTAGTCTTCCCTAATATGATTGTATTATACACAGGTTTTACTAAGATTGTGTTTGATAACTTTTGTTGTGATTTTCCATGAGATTCTAGTGGGCATCCTGAAGAACATTCTTAGTCTTGGTTAGCAGAAATATGGGAAATACACTTTAAAACTTAAAAGACAACACTTCTAAAAAAAATTATTTTAATTATCACATATGCAATCTCACAATATGCCTTTTACAAAAGTCACTTTAAGGTATAGGAAACAATTTGATTCTTTTTTTTTTTTTTTTTTTCCCTCCCCTTTCTAAATAATAAAAACAAAAATTCAATTACCTTCCTTATTTGACTTTCCCTCAAGGTTATTTAAATGAAAAGTGAAGTGTATGCTTAGTGTTCCATCTGCAAGATAGGACTTTTAACACACTGTGGACCATGAGGAACTAAAATGGCTCTATCTTGAATCTCCAACAGCATTAACTAGAGCTTACATGAGAAGGGGGATAAGTCCTATCCACATAAAGACATTTTTGTTTGTTTTATAATGGCGATGAACAAAAATGATTTTAAAATAGTTTTGGAAAAAGAAAATTTTATTTGTATTGTCATGTAAATTTATATAGAACTATATTGACAAAACAGGCCAATATTTTCTCCTCATGACAGTGTGATCTAAGTAATAGTATTCTTTGTTGTTTATGGGTTTAAATAACAAAATATGTCATAATTCATTTCTTTTTAATCACAGTTTAAAATGAACTGAAATGAAATGTTAAATATTCATATCTTAAATTACTCAAAGTGTTAGCAATCCGTTTTTTTGAAAAACACTTTGACTGTCTGAAAAATGTTTCTTGCTTATAAAAGAAGATACTCTGGACAATCAGTGTTTCTCATTTTGAAGTAACATCACATCAACAAATTTCTTCCTAATCGAGATGGTTTTTCGATATTAGAGTTTTCAAAGGAAAAATCTCTTCTTGAGACCTAGGATAAGTCAATAGCACCTCAGAGATTAAAACCACTTTACTACTGACGGCATCACTTTACCCTGAGATTTTTACAAGTTTTGTTCCCCTTCCAAAGCACATTTACACCTTGATCAGGCAATCACAAGCATTCAAGTTATTTTGCTTACTCTACAGATATCACAACCCGCTGTATGTGGGTTCCCTCACTGTATTTATTTCAGTAGTTTAAGTGGACTGGTTTTAGTTTTAATTGACTGGCTATTCATGTGTGATCAGTAATATCGCATCATTTCATTGGAACGGCTACACTGAATAAGGTTTTGGGAAGAAGATGCCTGACTATGCTTTTTATAGTGAATAGGTGGCAGTCGTATTCTAACAAATCTAATGTCTACTGCTTTAGTAGCTCATTGGTGATGGAGTAAATACTCTTCCTTTGTTGTTCAGCCTCCTGGGAAATCAAAATCAGAATGGTTGCAGTTGGAAGGGACCTCTGATGATCATATAATTGTTTTCTCTTTTGTCTTGTATTCTGAGCAAAAAAATCATGATCATCATGGTCTGAAAAAATAGGAAATTAAGTCATAAATATTATCAGAATGCATAAGGACTGGAGCAAAGAACATTACAAACTAGAAAGGACAAGAAAAAAGAAGGTTGGTGTGTAGAGAGTTCTTTGTCTCATTTTTATATAATGAATACATAAATAGTACAATAAAAATGGAGAAATATATGAAATATACTAAAATTAACCTACAAATAGAAGGTTTCCAATTAGTTTTGTTTCTTTGCTGGTTTAAAATACTTTCAGTTATCTTAGGTAGGCATTTTTACATGAGGCTAGAGAATGAAATTCTATCTAAACTAATGAGCAGCTTGTTCTCCCTTATTTGTCCCAACCATGTAGTGTCTACTGTGCAGCTGGTCAGCCATGTCCTTCAGACTAATTTGTTACTATGTTTAGTAGGGAAGAGTGTGGTAGATTGATATTGGGCAGATGTCAGATGCCCACTCAGCTGCTCCTTGACCCTCTCTAAGTCAGCAGGACAGGGGAGAACATACAATGAAAAACCTCATGCACTGAGATAAAGACATGGAGATCGCTCATCAGTTCCCATTAACAGGCACGACAGATTCAAGACTCACGGAAAGTTAATTTAATTTATTGCTCATAGGAACAGAATAGTATGGTGAGAAATAAAAAGATAAAACATCTCCCATGCCCCCATTTGTTTCATAGGCTCTAATTCACTGCTTCATTCCTGACTCCTCTACCTCCTCTGCCCTACTGCCAAGCAGCACAGGGATATGGGGGATGTGAGCTGCTGACAGTCCATAACTGTTCCTCTCTGCCACTACTTCCTCTTCATGCTTTTCTCCCCACAGGCTGCAGTCCTTCAGAATAAGCGTGCTCCAGAACATGCTCCCCACAGTTCCTACATGGAAGTGTTCCTACCCATCTGCTCTGGCATGGGGTCCTTCACTATCCACCGGGAAGTACATGGTGTTCCCCAGTGGCTTCTTCCAAGGCCTTCAGGGGAATGTCTGGTGCCTAGAGCACCTCCTCCACATCCTTTTTCACTGATGTTGGTGTATGCAGGGCTGTTTCTCTGATATATTTTTTTTCCATTCCTGGCTGCTATATGGTATTCCTGTGCTTTCCGAATCCATTTTCCTTTAGGCACCACCCATCTTGCCTGATGAGTCCAGCCCTACCCTGCGGTGAGGCTGTTGGAGAGGGCTGGAACTGGCTGTGTCCGGGAGCAAGCAGCAGCCCTGACCCCGTCTCACAGAGGAGCCTTGCAGCTCCCTGACATTGCTGGAGCACCTGCAGAACCTACAGTGTGCATTTCATATAAGTTTTAAAATTACAGTAGTATCTTCAGAAAGATTATCTGCTGGTACCTTGTGTCATGTTGCAACAGTCAGAAAATTAAAGAGGAGTAGGAAGTAGAAAGGTATTTCCTTTCACTAGAAAGGAAGTAGTTATTCCATTTGGTAGAATTAAAATAAAATACACATGAAGTTGTTGGGTTTAGGTAATATCTTTTTTTTTTTTTTTTTTTTTTTTTTTTTAAATCAGTGTGTTATTGAGTGAGATTAGCAATGCTCTAAGGCTAAATTAAATTATGTGGTAATTTTATAGAATTTATCCAATTGAGTTGCTTCTTTTCTATGCTCTTTATTTATTTTTATTTTTTATTGTGAGCTGTAAATTCAATGTGCCTAGTTTTCCTCAACTGCAGAAGAAAACTCTATGTCTTTCTGTGACAACAGGAAGGATTAACTTGTCCACTGGAGATTTTTCAAGTGTTTATTTTCATAAAAGCAATTCTTCTTTTCTCTGCCCCTGTTGGATGATTCTCATCTGGAATCTCTAATCTTAGTATTGCAGGTTTGCTTGGCCTCTCTGCTGACGAAATACTGTGCTGATCATGGTTAATGTTTTACTTTTGTAAAGGTGGCTTTTGTCTGTGCTGGAGAGTAATATCCACCATAAAGGTCAAGACTTGTGAAGCTGCATGAAGGGAAGTGAGTGGCACAAAACAGTAGGTAGCAAAGCATTGTACAATTCAGTGAACAACAAGGTCAATTACTTCATATCTACTTGTATTTCAGCACAGCTGGACTGAAAAGAATCGTAATGCCTGACTGGCATTCTGCAGCAGCTTAATTCAGAATAATAATGGAGTTTAAATCTCCAGTTTACGAAAAAGTGTCATTCTGACTGGGCAAGCATAGAAATGAGAAGCAAGCTGTCTATCAGAAAAGTATTAGGAAAAGAACTGGAAAGCATTTGTAGAGCAGAAAAGAAAACAGTATTCAGTATTGCTTAGTAAACTACGAGACTGACATCCTAGTTTTTCCTACAGATTTTTATCTCAGAACTATCTGGTCAGACTATTATTGTAATTCTTTGCTATTTGAATGCTGCTGGTAGCTTTTTTAAAGCCGAATTACTTCAGTAAATAATTTGCAAATAACCAGCATGTGAGTTCAAAAGTTCAGTTACACTAGTAAAATCCTTTAAAATGAATAAGTGTTGTGATTATGTACATTACTTCAAGTACTGTACTTCACTGGAAAATAATTAGAAACAGTAAAGGTTAACTTCCTAAACACAGTAAAAGACATGAAACAGTAGTTCAATAAGGAAAAAGATAACTAGAAAGAAAGAGAGGAAAGTCAAAGAGAAATGTGGCATATGTGCAGAGAAAAGCTCATGGTATTTCTTTAAGGTTATTATAGTAATATGAACCTGTCAGGTAAAGCCATATCTATGCTTTCACAATATGCAATTTAAAAAAGTTGATAAGAACAGTTACAGAATTACAATACATTTGAGATGATCTTCCAAAATTTTGTATCTCGTGCACTGCTACATACATTTTAATGTTTGCATGCAAATTCACAAAGTGACATTAGAATGTGCAAAATATTTTATTAGAATTTTCTGATATTACATAAAATATATTACCGATTTATATAAAATATAAATAAAATATATTAAATATAATATATTATATTAACGGAGATACAAACACTAGTTTAAAGAAAACTACTGTTATTTAATGGTTACTAGGTTGGAGTGTCTCCAGAGGAGGGCCAAAAAATGATCCAAGGGATGTAACACCTCCCCCACAAGGACAGACTGGGAGAGTTGGGGCTGTTCAGCCTGGAGAGAAGAGAAGTCTCCGGGAAGATCTGATAGCAGCCTTCCAGTATCTAAAGGGGGGGACTATCAGAAAGAAGGGTACAGACTTTTTAGCAGGGCCTGTTGTGATAGGACTAGGGAAAATGGTTTCAAATTAAAAGAGGAGAGATTTAGACTGGATATAAGGAAAATGTTTTTTACGATAAGGGTGGCGAAGCACTGGCACAGGTTGCCCAGAGAGGTGGTGGATGCCCTGACCCAGGAGACCTTCAAGGTCAGGCTGGACAGGGCTCTGAGCAACCTGATCCAGCTGTAGCTGTCCCTGTTCACTGCAGGAGAGTTGGACTGGATGGCCTTTACAGGGCCCTTCCAACTTGGACCATTCTATGATTCTATGAGAAGTAGTCATATACAATTTAGGAAAAATTCTCAGTTTTCCTTCGGACAGGAAATATATTACAAAATTTTTAATGACTTACATGATATAATTTTTTTGCTTAACTTAGAAAATCAGACATTTCACCTCAAACATGTAAAATATGAAGGTTCTATACTCAGAAAAAAATAAATGCTACGCATCTCAGGGAATTCTTGCTTAAACCTTTTCAAATATATCTGGTATAATTTCACAAGCTTCCTTTTTCTTAGTTAGAGGATAATAAAACCATGGTAGATGCCAGTTCATCCACCTCATAAACAAGAGTAGTTATAATGGATTGTTCTACTGTTAACACAGCTCTTACTTTCATACTTTCAAATAATGAAATTTATTTTGACTAGGTATTAGCACAAACAATGAATTTAAATTTGTTTGCCTTGATGATAAACTGCAGAGTTTGTGACAAAGATATTAAAATCTCATTCTTTTAGGTAGAGGATAGTCACAGAGATGGTAATGGAAGAATTATTACTCATGTAAATGTAGTAATTTACACTTGAGTTTTTGCAAAATGAGACTATTCTGTTACAACAATAGATACTGCCCTTTGCTACAAGCATGCTGCCAGATTAAATGGATAAATATTCTAATCTAGTATGACAAAATTCCTAAATTGACTAAAACAAAATTAAGTTTAGTACTCTTACTGGTATACTTGGCTGCTGACAATGCCCTCTGAAAATTATGATTGACTGCTCTCAAGGCAGCAGCTCCAACACAAACATTAACAGACAAAGGAAAATAAGAATGAACAAAACTGTTTAGTCTTTCAGTTGCTGAGATGGCAATGTCAGCATGTTCTGCTATTCTCATTCTGTCTTTTGCAACATACACAGGGTTTTTGACAAGCTGACAAACTGTAGGTTTGACTGTCTCCAACTTTGCTTTCTTTATCTAGGCAACGCCCTTTTTCCTCTATCATCAGAAAAATAAAGCATACTTTAAAAACGAAAATTTATATATGCAGAAAAATGTACTCATAATTATGTTCTTGCTAATACCAAGAGTTCTGGGAGAAAGGTGGCTGTTAATCACTTTCTCTCCACAAGGCACAATCACATAAACATCACAAAGTAAGAACAGGCAGCTACAAATGGGCTTTCTTCTGAGCTTCAAATCAGCAGATTTTAGCTTGTTACCTGTGGTAGGGATTATGAAGTACATAAACTTCTGATTCTATGAATTGCTTCTGGTTTTTCCCTTCCAGTCAGTCAGTTACAGACCATAAAAAAGAGGAAGTATGAAATGCAATGTCATCAGTCTTCTAAACTTTCTTTCCCACACACGCAATTTTTTTGAAAGTGTAATTTAGCTCTCATTTTTTTTTTTCCTTCAATTTCTCCAAAATTGCTAGACAGAGGCAGTACACTGTTAGAAACCACAGCCTTCTTTCCAATGTGAAATTCCAAAGAGGGTTAGGAAAAGAGCAACATCTATCTACACTTATTTGCTTTTCAACAGCAGATTATCTAAGATCTCAAATACTAGATTTTCTGTAAAAACAGAATTTTACTTAGCTTCTACTGAAGTAAGGTCAAGAAACTCACTATCAGATAAATGAACAGTTTTTTTAGTACCAGGAGAGACAATACAAATTCCAAGGTCTGCAAGAGGTCAGCCTGTGCACTGAGGGACAGCAGGGTCTGTGGGCAGCTCAGAGGTTTCTCTGTGCAATTGTAACTCTGAAATAGTTCAGTCATTTATGCCATTCTGAGGATTTGCAGAAATGCTTTTTTTTTTTTTTTTTTTTTCTATAGACATGCATTTTTCTAAAACTAAGTTGAATAATTTGCTTTAGAACTTATTATTAAATTAGTAGACCTGTTTTGGAAATTGCTTTGTATAATTTACATTATATTTGTTTTGAGAGTGTAAAAATTAGAAAAATAACCCACAACATTCACATATGTAACCTGAGAGGGAAATATGTGTTGCAGATTATCTTTGTTAGACAACAACAGACATCACAGAGAACAATCTGCAGCCATTAAACAGTCTGCTGGAAATAAGATACCACATCTGCTAGAGATAAGATACTACATAATGACAACGTAATGAAGAATGGTGTAGAAACTAAATACACTGAACATGCATTTGCTGCCAATAGTACATCATTCCGTTTGTAGTCCAGCTGAAACATACTATGAGAAGAAATATATTGTTAAATGTGGAAGAAATGCAAGTAAAATATTTATATGTAGGCAGATGTATAAGGCTGAATTTCAGTTCAGGACTGTTAAATGACCATAATGAAGATGACATGAATTTTACCTGAGCAAAGAACAAAGGATTTAATCCTCTAGTAGGTCTAAATTTTTATTGACTATTTGAGAGAAATCAATTGAAATAAGTAGAATGACACAAGGAGGAAAAAGTGACAGTTACGAGTGTGTCCCTCTGCAAGTAAGCAAAAAGCTCAAGCAACCTGCTATTGAATGAAGGCACAGCCATTCCACATTACTTCTTCATGTCCCTCTTCGAGGTTGAAATGCCACTAAGTTAGAGTGATGGGTCCACCGGGAACCTTTCCAAAGCATATTGCCCTCTTGCATGTATAACTACTGGCGTTTTTGCAGATGGGTGGGAAATTATAGCACAGCAGCAGTAGCAAGTTTATGGCTAAGATCAAGGGCCTCTGAATATCTCAGAACAGTGAAGGAACATCTGAGCTTTTTGGAAAACCAGCAGTTGGTGCTAGAAACTGTTAGCTGTAACCTCTCCACAGAGGAGTGGTCTCTGCGGTCTACTTAAGAGCTTTAGTATAGTAAATATATGTAAATATACTTCCAATTGCTAGATGACAAAAGTTTTTAAACATTTTTAAAGAATCTGAGGATACATTATACGGTTTTGCTTTGATTTGCTTTCTGAAACATAATAGAACTGGAGAGAGATGATAAGACTAGATGATTTTGTGAAAACCTAAATGAATCTTCATTTTAGCTGCACGTAATGGCCTGCAATATGTTAACCAAATGTTGTGAAAAATACTGTCCTCTGGGGCCCTGCAGATCCTTACAGGTTTGGTGCCAGAGCCTGTGGCTTAGTGGCTGACCTGAATGAAGGACAAAACAAAGTCTTTATTGTTTGGAAGAGAAAGGGAAAGGCTATGGTAAAGGCATATACCCTTTTAAAGTGCAGGAAATGCTGTTAGCTCCATTATTCTGTAATGACTGTGTGCTGCCTCTCCCCATAACCTTCCTGTGGGGCACTGTAAACCACAGCAGGCGCATTGACTGAGCGAAAAATCCCTTCCCCTTTCTGAGCACAGACTGTGACTAGACCTAAGGGTCTGTCTGAGGGCCCTCAAGACGATGGATTTCCATTACTTCACTTCTAGTCAGTGCTTTATCATGGCTGATTGCTCGATGGTCATTGGAATGCTGCATTTTCAGACAATGCAGCAGCTGGTTTCACTGCAGTCTGTATTCGAATATAAAATCTTGCATGCTCACACCTACAAGAATTTACACTGGGAAAATGTGTGAATGGAATGAATATGCATGATAAAGTATAACGTTGGAATTTGGTTTCTTAAAAATAAATGTAGTTTTTGCCTCTTTCCATCACAACTTTAAAAAGCTTTTCTATGAAAATGAGGGGCAATTTTCAAGTAAAATTACAATTTAAACAGGAGATAGATGTGTTGTATTGTGTTGACTTTCCTTATTATAAAACAAATACATCCATCTCTTCCAAAGCATGTATGCTGTTCAGTACCCTTTACATGCAGCAATCATCTTTATTAAGTTTTCAAATGATCTCCTGAGCAGTGACTTCTAGTATGTTAATGTAGTAGCAAACTGAGAAAATTTTGTCATAAATACATAAATACAACTCGCTATGAATTAACTACCGGATTTAATAGAAGTAATTTTAAGTTAGATTTGAAGACATAGCTGGTACATGTTTGGAAAAAGGGCTTGCTTAGAAGAAAATGCATCAAACAGCCCAGGATGCATTGCAGTAAATGATACAGTACTTCAGTACTGTATACTACATTGCTTCTTCATCATCAGAAAGAAAACACTAATTTTATATATTTTTTT
>VXAV01012038.1:27824-39057 GCA_013399715.1 Alectura lathami
TTTTTTTTTTTTTTTTTTCCTATATTATAAACAGTGTTTATGGAGTATTTGCACACAATAACTGATATCTCTGCAGAACAGGTATCCAATTGTTTTTTTGCCTGGAAAGAACAAAGTGCAACTTTGTCAAAATAACAAGCACACGCAAACTGTAGCAGATTTTTTAGCTAATTCATCATGCAATTTTAAGTGTAAATGGAAGAAGCTGTTTTTAAACCCCATAATGAAAATTGTATTTATTGGGGTGATTATGGCTGAATAAGGAAAAATGTTTTCTTGTTTCCTTGCAGAGTTCAGCTATATTACACTGCAATACTAGCATATAATCTCATTAATTAGATTAACCTTAATTAATTAATCTTAATTAGAATGCCTCATATATGTGGGCTTGTAGCTTTAAATATCTTTGCCACTCAATATAAAAATATTCTATTTTTAAACAAGTTGGTTCATAGATACCCATAGTTGATCAAACACCCCCACAGAAAGTCTCAGGTGTTTTCTCCCCCTCTTTCATAGGAGAACACAATACTAAACTTCCAAATTACTCAGTAGCTAATACTAGAGAAAAATAGAAATATTTCAGTTTTCTTCCTGCCATCCAAAGCCCCACCTCAGTCTAGGCTGCTTATATGGGCATTCCATTTTAGGGTGAATTTTGGAGTTGGACATCTCTGTAGAGGACTGTGTGCATGAATGTCTTGCAGCAAGAAGCTATCCCCAGTCTAGCCAATAACATCCACATCTCCTGGATGTTTTTGTAGCAGAGTGTAATCCTGTCATGGTTTTCCACAGGTATTCCGTATCATGACATCATGTAATAAGCTGACACAGGTGGGAGGGCTGCTAAGGGAGAGCCACAGACCCCAGAATGCTCCTGTCCCTTCCCACATGTGGCTTCTGGGTTCCAGGCACTCCTCACTTTTGCCTCCAATTGCCATTGTGGACACACACGGTTAGGAGACATGCCGTTTTTCCGTATACTTTTTTTTTTTTTTTTCCAATTTGTCAGATGTATTGCTCTCAATTCCTTTCATATTGTATTATCCGGCATTCCTTTGCCATTTTAAGTAAGTTAGTTATCTTTTACCTCAATCCCATCTCCTACTTTCTCAATTCTATTCCTGGCCTCTGTGAGGCGGGTGGGGGGTGGGGGAGGGGGCTAGGCCCTGTCGTGGGCCAATCTTTAATTAACCCATGACAAATCCAAATACAGATCAAGCTGATTATATTATTCCACATTAAAAACAAACAAACAAATAACAACAACAACAACAAAAAAAACTGTTTTCCCAAAGAAACTGAGAAATCTCTGCACTGTGAAATCTCTACAAAAATAATGAGTCTGCTGCTGTTCTTGTGTGTGTATATATATATATATGTATGTATGTATACATATGGAACAAAAGCATCCAAATGAGTGATGGAAACTATTAATGACATGATTATAAGTTCTCTTAGTTTACTAGGAAAAATAGCATATTCTCTAAAATATAAACAAAAATAGAAATGCAATCTCATGTACGTGACATGCAACATAAATTTAAAGGATTAAATTTTGGTGCTTGCTTATGGATGCAGCCAATGCACTTCCTTTATGAACATATCAGCTCCTCTAATTTGCCTTAAAAAACAAATAGGACATCATCACTCTATGTACAGACATCACTTTATGCATGTAGGTCAAAAACCAGATTTTCTTGAAGTCAGTAACCATGTTGTATATAAACCTATGCACTTCTATATGAGATTTTTGCTCATAACCTTCATCTCCAATGACATTTACAGGAGAAGAAATTAAATTTGCACATGCATTTGTTGTCATGAAGATCACCTGAATCTTAAAATTACTCTGAGAATCAGAAGATACCAGCTTTTCAATGTTGTTTGACACTAATAATGCCAAGTTTCCTTGTTAATTAAGATATCCTTATTTCTCTCAACAGGAGTGAAATTCACGGAATCTCTTATGTTAATTGAGGGTCCATCAAGCTGACAAACAGTATGTTTTTAATTTAAAGACAGTCAAAATAATCGCATATCTCAGGATTATAAAAGGCAGTAACTGACATTGGTGACACAACACATTCCATTAGTAAGCCTGCTGTTATATGTTGGAAGATATTCTGCCCTTAAAAAATCCCTCAGTAAAGGAATTAGACTTATGTTGTCAGTCAGAGCAGACAACAAGTCAGCGCTGTCTGTAATCCTGACTAATTTTATTTCCTGAAAAGGCAGGCCACTTAACAAACAAACAAACAAACAAACAAACAAACAACAAAATCCTTGAGGTCCTATTTTTTTTTAATTATTTTTTGTTACAAGTCAGCTGTAAGACTCACGTTCTTCTGTTTTCCCTGTTTATTCAAAAATCACAGTTGGTTGATCAAGGAACCAATATCTTTAAAGTTTTAAAGGACCAAATTAATAAATATTTTAGAAATTATCTACCTCAAATATAATGCTGGTCAAAAGCAGATCTGAGCTAAGAAGTTCATTCATATCGTGATATCATGCATCTCTACATAATCTGAATTCCATATTCAGATGGATGCTGCAAGTGTAGGTACCATGATTTATATTCTTTTTATATCTGACATTATGTCATGGTTTTTCCATAAGTATTCCATATAATGACATAATGTAATAAACTGACAGATTTGGGAGAGCTGCTGAGGGAGAACTACAGCTCCAAATATGCTCCTATCTCTATGCGTCCTATCACATGATTTCCAGGAGAAAGACAGGGAAGACACAATAACTACAACTCCCGAGATGCTCCTGTCCTTTCCATGTGGTTTCCAGGTTCCAGGAGCCTGCCCCTTTTTGCCTCTGATCATCATTTTGGACTACACAGTCAGGAGACTCTCCCTTTTCCTCATACATATATTTTCCATTTTGTCAGATTTATTGCTCTCAGTTCCTTTCATATTGTATTATCCCACATTCCTTTACTGTTTTAAGTAAAATAGTTTTCTCTTATCTCAAACCAGTATCTCCTCCTTTCTCACTCTTCTACCCAGCCTCTGTGAGGGGAGGGGTGGGCAAGGAAGCTAAGCACTGTCACAGGGCAATCTTTAATTAACCCACAACAAATTTATATGTTTCTTTTCTCCAACAAGATGAGAAAATGTGTTGATTTCTCTCAATGTAAACACATTCCTTGCCAATGTGATGCCTGTCTACAAGAATGGTCAGAAGGATGATCCAGGGAACTACAGCCCTGTCAGCCTGAGCTCAGTAGCAGGGAGAGTTATGGAGCAGATCACCTTGAGTGTGATCACGTGGTGTGTGCGGGACAGCTGGGGGATCAGCCCTAGCCAGCATGGGTTCACGAAAGGCAGGTCCTGCTTGACCAACCTCATCTCTTTCTATGACCAGGTGACCTGCCTGCTGGGTGAGGGAAAGGTTGTGGATGTAGTCTACCTAGACTTCGGTAAAGCCTTTGACACTGTCTCCCACAGCATTCTCCTGGAGAAGTTGGCAGCCCATGGCTTGGACAAGTGTACTCTGTGATGGGTAAAAAATTGGCTGGATAGTCGGGCCCAGAGAGTGGTGGAGAATGGAGTCGAATCCAGCTGGCAATCTGTTATAAGTGGTGTTCCTCAAGGGTCAGTACTGGGGCAGGTCCTCTTTAATATCTTTATTGATGGTCTGGATGAAGGCATTGAGTGCACCCTCAGTAAATTTGCAGGCGACACCAAGTTGGCAGGAAGTGTTGATCTGCCTGGGGGAATGAAGGCTCTACAGAGGGATCTGGATAGGTTGGATAGATAGGCTGAGGCTAACTGTGTGAGGTTCAACAAGACCAAGTGCTGGGTCCTGCTCTTCAGTCACAATAACCCCATGCAATGCTACAGGCTTGGGGCAGAGCTGCTAGAAAGCTGTCCAGAGGAAAAGGACCTGGGGATGCTAGCTGACAGCCAAATGAATATGAGCCAGCAGTGTGCCCAGGTGGCCAAGAAGGCCAATAGCATCCTGGCTTGTGATAGGAATAGTGTGGCCAGCAGGACTAGGGAGGTGATAGTTCCCCTGTACTTGGCACTGGTGAGGCCGCACCTCGAATGCTGTGCTCAGTTTGAGCCCCTCACTACAAGAAGGACATTGAGGCCCTGGAGTGTGTCCAAAGAAGGGCAACAAAGTTGGTGAAGGGCCTGGAGCACAAGTCTTAAGGGGAGTGGCTGAGGGAACTGGGGATGTTTAGTCTGGAGAAAAGGAGGTTCAGGGGAGACCTTATTGCTCTCTACAGCCACCTGAAAGGAGGCTGTGGTGAGGTGGGGGTTGGCCTTTTCTCCCAGGTAACAGTGATAGGACGAGAGGTATCGGCCTCAAGCTGTGCCAGGGGTGTTTCAGTTTGGGTATTAGGAAAAAATTCTCTGAGAGAGTGGTCAGGCATTGGAACAGGCTGACCAGGGAGGTGGTGGAGTCTCTGTCCCTGGAGGTGTTCAAGAAACTTGTAGATGTGGCACTTAGGGACATGATTTAGCGGGCATAGTGGTGTTAGGTCGACAGTTGGACTAAATGATCTTGGAGATCATAGAATCATAGAATCATAGAATGGTTTGGGCTGGAAGGGACCTCAGAGATCATCTAGTTCCAACCCCCCTGCCATGGACAGGGCTGCCAGCCACTAGCTCACCAGATCCAACTGCCCAGGAACCCATCCAGAATGGCCTTGAACACAGCCAGGGATGGGGCAGCCACAGCTTCTCTGGGCAGCCTGTGCCAGAGACTCACCACTCACTAAATGAAGAATTTCTTCCTGATGTCCAGCATAAACCTCCCTTCTTTCAGTTTTAGCCCTTTCCCCCTTCTCCTACCATTATCCACCCTTGTAAAAAGTCGGTCCCCCTCCCGCCTGTAAGCTCCTTTCAAGTATTGGAAGGCCGCAATGAGGTCTCCCCGGAGCCTTCTCTTTTCCAAGCTGAACAATCCCAACTCCCTCAACCTTTCCTCACAGGAGAGGTGCTCCAGCCCTCTGATCATTTTGGTGGCCCTCCTCTGGACCTGCTCCAACAGCTCCACATCCTTTCTGTACTGGGGGCCCCGGGCCTGGACACAGTACTCCAGGTGAGGCCTTCCATGGGCAGAGTAGAGGGGGACGATCACCTCCCTCTCCCTGCTGGCCACACATGTCCTGATGCAGCCCAGGATGCCATTGGCCTTCCTGCCTGCAAGAGCGCACTGCCATCTAATGGCCAGCTTTTCGTCAATCACAACGCCCAAGTCCTTCTCTGCAGGGCTGCTCTCAATGAGTTCTTCTCCCAGTCTGTACACACACCTGGGATTACCCTGACCCAAGTGTAACACCTTGCACTTGGCCTTGTTGAACCTCATTAGGTTCACATGGGCCCACTTTTCTAGCCTGTCCAGGTCCCTCTGGATGACATCTCTTCCTTCAGGGGATTCTACAATTCTTTGATTCTAACTGTAGCTCCAGCTTAAGAAATAGGAGAAAAATGAGTCTTTTTGTCATATACATGATTCACCAACAACCAATTTAGGTATTTTTTGTTGACATTATACCCACAATATTGTGCCACATTATACCACAATGCTGTCCTTTGTCTTTCAGCCCAAACCTTTAATGTTAGCAGAATAAATACTAAGTCAGTAGTTACTTTAGTTCCTTCAGACTTCGTAATATCTTGTTGTTGGCAGTTCACATGTAATTGTGACAGTTCAGCTGGATGCTACCATAGGTGGCTTCAGACATTTTTTGTCTGTCTCAATATGTATAAACTCTAAATCAGTTTTGCTTCTGTTACGTATTTCCTGTGTAAAAAATACTTTTGCTTTGGAAGTTCTGTGTATAATAAAAATAAAAAAATAAAACTGGAAGACCTAGATAGTGAATTTTTAAATTAATTTATCTCTATGCTTTTAATTATAAGGTTATGTCTATTAGTTATTATTTAATGAACTGTAACTTGTTACAGGCCAAGTACAGCAATATGAATGATTACTTTGTTATGTTTACCTGACAATGCTCAGCTTTTGGAGAAGAAACATGAGATGGAAATAGGACATTGCCTTTGCATCTGGAATTTTTCTGCAGAAAACAAACAAAAAAAAGAATCTTGCAAATCTGGAAAGAACATTGTGGTAGACTAGTATGCATTACCGAGGAACTATCTGTTCTGGCTGAATTCAGAGTATACCACCCCTGACAATACAAACAAAACATAGCTTTTTTTATGTCCCTCATAGCTATCAGGATTTGCTGTGAAAGCAAGATCAAGAATAGGAACTGAAAGCAGAATTAATATGTATTTAAAAAGTTTAAAAAATTGACTCACACATATGAGTTATGTCCTCTAACAACAAAAAGATCCCGACTTTCTAGCTGTGCTGGAAAGTATTCTGCTTCTTTACAGAGCTGCAAAACATTGTGTTCAAGGCTGTTACCAATGGAAAATTGATTAATATAATTTGAATATCCCTTAGGTAGATGATGGTATAACACATGAGAATTGATGAGAAAAATCAAAATAATTATGGAAAGTAAATTCCAGTTTGAGGCAAAATTATGATTAAAAAAATATTTTTTCAGACCTGTAAGTATGGCTAGATATACTCTGTCTAATTCATATTTACCATGGCAATATATCAGTAAAATGCTTGTAGTTACTTTACAGCATTTGAATTGTTAATAGCTTTTTTCTTTTATAATTAAATTCTTAAAAATATTTACAAAGAGCACCATTATGTAGTTGTGAATTGATTTAGAAGGTGCCACAAAATGATGCAGAGATATTTTACAAGGATACCTATAAACACACAGTTGAATACAAATAACAGTTGAAATAGAGAAATTAATTTTTTAATCCAGAAATGCAAGTACTTGAGGAATGATATCAAAAAAAGCCTTGTTTTCTAAGGAAGGAACTATCTTGTTGCCTGACTGAGTTTAGGTTATGTTTAGAATTTCTGTACTTAGAAATTTCAATAATTGTTTGTAGACTTGCCTTTCTGCATAACTAAGTTTTCATCCAAAGATGAAAATGACATCTTCTGCTGTCCTAATTGAAACTTTTTTTTTTTTTTTTTTCCAAACTGGTTGGTACTTGATGAAATACTTTACAGCATATTATCAGACATATACAAAAATAAAGAAATTAAGGATATTCCTCTAAAGTAGTAAATGAGGAGAACAGAAAATTTTATCTGCAAGCTATGTTTGCTGTTAGTATTTTTCTTTTGGAGTTGCAGAAAATAATGGATGATCCTTTATTTGTCTGGATTATAAACAATGCTTGTACAATATGACTCTTTCAATTTACAGAATGATTATCTGAGCCAAGGGTGTGTCATATCATTTTGGATGCAAGATAGAGAGTTGGTGTCCTCTTCTCACATTTGCGGTCCTGTACAAAGGATTTTCTGCCCACTGAGAGATTCATACCTTAAGGGTATGCACAAGGGAAACAGTGTGTGAATAGACATTGCGGGCTCAGGGGCTTCGGACTGGTCTAAGAAGAACTATAGAAGGCTCTGAAAAAAAAAGTGAAATAAAACAATTTTTTTGTTTTAATACATACATTTATTTTCACATTTGCTTCACATGTGAGTGCAACTGAACTAGACTAATCAGCGCATGGCTTAAATAATATTCTGGCTATTTTGAAGTGACACATACTTCTGAAGTGCACTGTTAGCTTTATTGAATGGTACACTTTTAACTTCAGAATAGTAACAGGATTGTTCAAATTGCAAAGGTAATCTGAATAAGTTAAGACTAGAAAATCTGGGACAATTGCTTTTATAGGAAGGGGATGAAGAATACAGTTAAACTGTATTATGTGGAATGCCTCTTCAGCTTCCAGTCTATGCTCAAAGTTAGATCCATGATATGAAAACAGGAAGGTATGCTAGTCGCAAGGCAACATGGAAAAACAGGATAATACAGAAATATGTATTCATACATGCATCATTTGCATATGAGCATAGAACTGGAAGAGCCGTTCTGTCCAACCAACATAATGCTGGACAGGTGATTCATGGGGTCTTTCACAAACTTACGAATTCCCATGAGAAAACTAGAAAAACTTTCAGTGGGCAGCACTGCTGGAAGGCCAATCAAAAACAAATTCACAGTTAGTGTCTACTCACTCTTGTGCCAACAGGGCCCTTCAGTTTGAATATCTTGTATTCCTTTCTAATGTTTACCCCCCAGTGTATTTAGAGATAGAAGTCATACTCTCTCTCACTGTTTGCTTTGTTAGGCAAAACAAGTCTTTTTCATTTATTCTCCAGTTATAAGATAGACTGTCATTCTCCTGCTGAGAGGCAGGGTATGATTAGCTCAAGAACAGAGCTACCACAGCTGCACAGCTTCTGAGCCACACTTAGTTTCAATCTGCCTAGCTGGAAGCATGTGAATATCTATGTCCACCAGCACAGACTATCTCTTCTTAGCCTTTTCTGTATTTTGATTTGAATTAACCTTCAGTGAATACAGAAGGCCAGAATTGGAGACCATAGCTGTGAGAGAAAGGGTGGTGAAGGGATGAGGAGAGAGTATTAATCGGAACTGAATTCAGTTCACTGAAAGAATGGGCTGTCACAATATTTGCCTCATTTAAATAAATGCTTAAACACATTTTCTTACCAAGTAGAATTATGAAATATGTTCAGAACCAGCAATAATCTGCTTTTATCTGAATAATTTATGCAGTGGATAAGAGTAACAAATTGCAAAACAGTTTTAATGTAATCTGATCCTGTGATCTAATCCAAGAACTTTGCTCTAAATGCAGCAACTGCAGAATTTTTAATGTCTAAGATAGGTTTAAGTATGTCAAAAAAAAAATCTCATGGAAAGTATTTAGAAGCAAGAGACATTGCTTTCATCTGGCCATAGTGGCTTTATTAAAAGGAAGCATATGGATAGTATCTTAATGTTCAATAACTTGATCTACGTGAAGATGGAAGAGATTTGTTGTTGTTGTTGTTGTTTTTGTTTGCTTGTTTGTTCTGGTTTTTGTTTTTGATTTAGTTTTTTGCTTGTTTGTGTGTTTGGTTTTGTTTTTGTTTTCTTTTTATGGCCATTGGTTTCCCTAAAATTGTAATCTCTGTGTGGTAATCCATATTTGGAGAGTTTCGGCTCCATGTCTTATTTTCAAACTGCACACTCTTAAATATGTAACTAAAGTTATGACACCATTTCTATTTCCCCCTCTACTAAAACAAAATCAAGGTTGCCCAAGTTCTGCTCAAATGCTGTTTGTCTGGGAGAATTACAGAATGTAACAAATGCTAGTCATGAAATCCTTGGTCTATAGATTTTGTTTTGTGTCAAGAGGATTTGGAGTTAAAAAAAAATAAAAATAAAAATATTGTTTTCTGAGTCTCCCCCTTCCCACGCTTAAATGCTCAGCCATGTGAAGCTAGAAATAATAATTATCTGTTTAACCTTAGTTTCAGATTATATGTCTTGTTAATGACTTATTTCTGGTGCAGTTGGATAATGTGAGAAACAATAAATTCTTGAAGGATCAGGAAAGTTAAAAGACCTCTGACATTCTGATTTTACGTATATGTGGTGGTTTAACGTGGGTGGAAGCTCAGCACCACCACACTGCTCTTTCATTTACCCTCCTCAAAATACAATGAAAAAACTGTTGTGCGTTGAGATAAGGGCAGGGAGATCAGTCAACAATTACCATCACTGACAAAACACACTCAACATAAGGGAGATGAATGCAATTTATTGCCTACTAATAGCAGAGTAGAACAGTAAGAACTAAAATCAAACTAAAACCACCTTCCCCCCATCCTTCTCCAAGGATGAGAACATGTGGAGATCTGTTCTGTGTGGTGTCCTATGGGCTGCAGGAGGACTCCAACATGGGCTGCTCCATGGGCTGTTGGAGAGCAGTGATCTGTGAAGTCTTGGTTGGTTATACGTACATGCTGCTGTGACCCCCTTAAAACAGCATTTCTAGAAATCTCTCTCTGTGTTAACTGGGAACTACTGATTAAATCTAAATGTGCATATGTGGAGGAAGGGTAAAAGAAAAAGAGGAACTGTGAGGAATGAATAACGTTATCAGAGTATAACATCTTTCTCCATTAAATGCAACTGTAAATTCCCTGCTCACTCAGAAATTGTCTGTGACACGCAGGGTTATTCCTTTACAAATTACCATTCAGTCAGCAGAGATTGTTGCTTTATGACAAGATGTTCTAATAGCAGTGCATTGTCATTATGTCATTGCAAAGCTCAGAGATGGATTTGGCAGATTAAGCTTCTTTTTGGAGAAGTACGATAACAAGAACAACCTGCATGTTACGTAGTGTAGAAAATGACAGTAACCACAGAGCTGACATAGTGACACCAACAGAAATATATTGCAGTTTTGTATTGAGGTAGTAAAAGGATAAACCTGTGAATGAATTTGCTAGGCAAGACAAGGTTATATTTGTTTCTTTTTTTCTATCATGCTACACAATAGGTATGTTAGGATTTAATGTATTTGGTGGGCTACTGAAAGATATGCAAGAAAATGTAATCATTTGCAAATTAGCAAAAGAATTCTGTAATTCTATAACGACAAAGTCTACAAAATTGCACCTACATTTCTAGAGTTTATTAAAGGACTCAAACAATAGTAATTAACAGAGAGGTTGTTCTCCAGTTTCTTCAGGTTGGAAGTAAAATACTCAGGTAACAAATAAGCTACTTTCCTTTTTTACTTAAAGACAATATTATATTATTAAAAATAAGACGAGAACAAATGGTGAATATTTTCTAGGCGGTGGATATGAGGAATTCAGGTTTAGTAGTAGTACACCAAAAGTCAAAGAAGTAGTGCTTGGAGAAGTCATTTAAAATAAGTAATATTGTAAGAACCAGTTAACCAGATATCCTGATTTGTGAATCTATGTTGTTGTAACAAATACCAAGAAATAATAAAATGTTGTTTTTAAATGCACACAACTATTTTTAATTCCAACATTAATACATAGGCACTGGTGCAATTATTTTGGAAACAACAACAAGTCCTTATNCCTATATTTTAAGTGTGGATTGAGCTCTGTTTTACAGAAATAGTGTAAGGTTACTTTATGTAATCTACTGTTTCTTATTTATATTCTCATTAATTTTAGTTTCCCTGTTTATATTAAAAAAGTCTAAATTTTTGGCAGGCAGGTCTTTGTAGACATGTTGAAGCAGTCTATTTATCAATCTGAAACCGAGAGATATTTATCATTATATTCTTGGCTATTG
>VXAV01012038.1:39147-49800 GCA_013399715.1 Alectura lathami
TTGAAGATGTAATCTGAGTATTTTCAAGAGGAAGACATGAGATTTTAGTGCTGTTCATTCTGCTTCACTGTCTGGGGAATTAAAACAGGTTAACTGAAACAACTGAGAAAAGATAGAAAAAACTAGGTACAGAAAACCTAGTTAGCAGTTTTAATTCTGCTTCAAAGCATGAACTAAAAAATCTTTCCTGCCAGTTTTCATTATTTATTAACTTGTTTTTGTAATATTTTACATTTTGAAATGTGAACCCTCACAGAGTTTTTTTGTGGGATATATTTTAAAAAGCAGCCTTTTAAAGCAGTACAACTCTAATGCAGTCTCTGATTAATAACATGAGACAGATCTGAGCTGTTTTTTTGTTTGTTTGTTTTAGGAAAGAGATTAAATAGTTGTATTCATTTTAGAGAGTGGCAGCTTTTGTACACTTAAAGAATATACCAAATATTTTGTTTATTTATGTTATTTATCTGCAAATCTATTATTATTTATTATTTATCTGCAAATGTCAGGTTCTTTATTGCTCTGTAAAGTTCAGCTGTAGAATTAGCTTAAATCTTCATCTTTATTTAAATGTTTATCGAGTCTGGGACATAGTTAATGCAAAACAAATTCTATGCAGTTTATATATATATATTTTTCCTCATAGTGTGCATTCAAATATTATCTAATAAATGGATGTATAAATGGTAGGTATTGATACCTACCTTACATGTTAGTAGGAATATTTAGGTGCATTTATCCTTAATGTAGTCCCCATCCATTTAGACAATTTCTTTTTTCAGTTAAAACCAAACCAAAACAAAAGCAGATTTATGCGTATATTGATTTATGATTTGAATAGTATGCATTTCAACAATTTTGGAATCTTTATGTGTTCCTAAAAATAGAGAAAAATGTCAAGATGTGTGGGTTTACGCAATAATTTTTTTTTCAAGGCAAGAAAAACTCCTTTTCATTAGTATCATTTCATTTGATAGAGTTCTCTACGTTCAAACAATTGCAAAAAGTGTTTTTAAATATGAGACCAGCTCATGAACTTTGCTTTTAACTACAACTGCATATCTGCTGAATGTAAAGCTTCTTGCATCTTCTCAGTGGGGATTTTTGCCTTTGGGAAGTTTTCCTGGTAAACATAAATTGTCAATGGGCTGGCACATTGATGCCATCTGTTATGGTAGTTTTCTGCCTGCAAATACATTGTTCAGACCTTTTCTGAAATACTCAGGTGTTAAATAATAACTGGTTTGCTGTATTTGGGCAAAGAACAAAATAGTGAAAGTGATATATTTTCTTTCACAATGTCTTTCTTTGTGCCAGTAGTGAGGCATGGTACACAGGCCTCTTTTCTGGGGATGACACCTCTAGAAAATGATATGCCAAAAATGAACATTTGAACTTAGTAAATTTGACTGTCAATAGCACGCGTAGCATTATTTCACCTGGCTGAGAATCAATGACATTAATTAAGGTGTTAAAATTCATGGGGAGCAAGCACAATGGGAAAATAAATGGAAATCCAAGCCATGAATACAAAAGTTTTATAAGAAATCATACACATATACAGAAACTAACATCATTAAAAACCTAGTAGTATCTTCTAGTTGTAACAGAATTTACTTTAGCAATTTGACAAAGCAGAAGTTAGAGGGAATTATTATGCTGAGACGCCAATTCCAATTTCATTTTAAATCCTAAACCTATTCGAAAATACAAATAGAACCTATTAGAATCCTATTAGTTTCCTCGTTAGGTTAAAAGTTTTGGTCTAATTCTACTTTCAAAATAGAAATGTGGTTAAATATGTTCGTTTAGGACTGTGGCTAATTTGAGAGCACCAAGGAGAATCAGTGGTGAGCTCCTTATGAAGTCCTTGATTTGTGTTCTTTCTGTAGTCAGAAGTTTCCAGTGAATACATTGTATCCCGAATATCACTGGTTTGTCTCTAGCAGTTCTCACACTGCTCTCTCTTTTTGACTGTGTTATAGTAATGTATCCAAAAGCAAGAACCAACTCTTCAGCCAACTGCATTCTTTTGAATTAAGCTTTTGGTTTGACTTACCGATATTTTTGGGAGTCATACAGATTTAAAAATGCTGAACCAGTAGGAAGTAGCAGAAATGCGTTTTCACAGCTGGGCACGATCAATTGTATGCAGTGGTGGCCATGTATTTTTTCCTGTTAAGCACAAAACTGAAAGAAGATAGCCCACTAGATGATCAGAATTAGAGACTGCAGCTATATCAAAAGTGTCAGCATCGATCTGCATTTTTTTATTTGAATCTAAAAGTCATGGAAAGCGGTGTGTTCAAAGTATTCTATCTGTGGAAAATACTGTTATTTGTAAATAAATAATAATTTTTTTTCCAAATACATTAAATTTGTGTTTAAGGTAGCTTATGTTATATATCAATAGTGAATAAATTATTTGAAAAAATTATTAGTACTGTGAAAATTAAAGTGATATTCTTCTAAAATCAACAGTTGATACTTGATGCACTTCAACTTTTGAACTGTTGTAACCATTGATATCTCTGTTAGAAATGAGATGTATGTCATAAGAAGTGATGATATTTATTCTGATCTTCTTCACCAAAGCTTGCGTTCTACGTACATTACTGATTACAAGTCAAAAAATACAGAAGTCAATGGAGGAGACATACTGCTAAGATAAAGCAGTCCTTTTAAATATCGTATTAAAATGAAAAGATAGAACAATTTCTGGTCTTATGTGGTCATAAATTTGAGCTTTTAAAATCCAAAATAGTCATGAAGAAAAGAAAACAAATGTCAGAGAAACGTTATTGCCTTCTCTTGGCAGTAATAATAGGTCCTTGTTATCTGTTACCTGTATCAGTAAAATATGTCAAGATCCAATACATATAACGGCTGTTACTTCTGTCTGGGCAGTATGGTACAAAAGATTGAAGCATTTTATAAGGCATTTTGTTGACAAATGAATTGAAATATTAAAGGGCTGTGATAGTACACATTTGAATTCTGATAAAGTAAAACTCTTGGTTAACTAAATGTCTGGCTTATCTTTAAGAATAATGAAACTCTGCTCTTCTTCGTTGTTCTTCTGTTTCTCTGAAGGCTTTGAAAGCATCAAGGTCTGTCTTGATCATTAGCATTCTGCTGTGTATAAAATCACACTTGTTGCTGCAAATGACATTTATATTTGTTTAAAAGAATTGTATATTAACAACTATCACATTACTTAATGTACTATCCCACATTTTTCTGTCAAAAAAAAAAAAAATTAAAAATGTAAGTCTGCATCATACTGGATATTGCAAAATACCAGATAACAATGAATGCACCCCTCAAAAAATCAGTTGTTGTGCTGGCCTCAGTGGGACTTGGATCACCTGCTGAAAAGTGTAAAACTCAGTCATGTGCTTATGATATCTTCGGTCTCTGTAAAGAATTTATAAATTGCAGCAGTTCAGTTTAACACAGATCAGCTCTCAGCTCTTGTTAGGGACTCAGAGTTTTACATCTAAGAAAATAAAAACATGCACATCACATTTAGAGCAGAGACTTTCAGTGTTACTTGCTTTAATTTTAAAAGGCACTGAACTGACTTGTTTAGAATTGCTGCACAGCAGTCAGGAATTGCGAAGAGTTAATGAGCTGATAGTGGAACTGTTGCATAAGGTTTACCAGATGGGTTTCTAAACTAAGTCCAGCTCTTTGCAAGATCTAGATATCTAGAACATATATATCTATAGATATAATAAGGAGCAATTCAGACTGTAAAAATTTAAGACCTCTGTCACTTATCCATTTAAGTAAGTTAAGTGGTTCCTCTTAGAGCCTATTGATTGATGACTCTTGAAGCATCTCATCATGTCTGAACACTTGTAGCATAAGCTGAAAATTCATTTACTTAATTTCCTCCCTTTTCAGCCTATTTCCTAATGATTCTATAAACTTTTCTTCTTCCTAGATAGGCTTTGTGTTTCTGAATGTAGATAACTATTGCTAACTGCAACTATTATAGAATCATCTTATTTGGAAGGGATCATTAAAGGCCATCTAGTCCAGCTCCCTTACAGTGAACAGGGACAGCTACAGCTGGATCACGTTGCTCAGAGCCCTGTCCAGCCTGACCTTGAAGGTCTCCTGGGTCAGGGCATCCACCACCTCTCTGGGCAACCTGTGCCAGTGCTTCACCACCCTTATCGTAAAAAACTTTTTCCTTATATCTAGTCTGAATCTCCCCCCTCTCAAATTGAAACTTTTTCCCTTAGTCCTATCACAACAGACCCTGCTGAAAAGTCTGTCCCCTTCTTTCTTGCAGCCCCCCTTAAGATATTGAAAGGCTGCTATCAGGTCATCCCAGAGCCTTCTCCAGGCTGAACAGCCCCAACTCTCTCAGTCTGTCCTTGTGGGGGAGGTGTTACATCTCTTGGATCATTTTTGTGGCCCTCCTCTGGATGCGCTCCAACAGCTCCATGTCTGTCCTGTACTGAGGACACCCCATCTGGATGCAGCTCTCCAGGTCTGGTCTTCTCAGAGGAGAGCAGAGGATTCCTGAAAATCAAGCGTCTGGATGACATGTCAACTGTGGCACCCATATTACCTTTCTATCCTTCAACATTTAGGGATTTTAAGAAAAATTGTTGTAAAGTAATTTTAAATATGAATAACCAGTTTGAATTGAATTGTACAAAACAAATGTAAGCTGCATCTTAAATCACAGACTTTGTTTTACTTCTTGTTGTGTTTCTTCTGCCACTGTTTCTTTACATTCAACTTTGTTGTTGTTTATAGAGTGTTATTATTAATTTGCTTTCCTTTAGAATACAACTCTGTCTTAGTCATACAAAAATCAGCATTTAGAATTTTATCTTAACATGCAGGACAGTATGCTCTCAGAAATAAACCCTCATTTCTTGGCTTTTTTACAACAAACATTAAATCATTTCTTACCGTAACTGCTAAGTGAGACAAAGTCTTTTGCAGTATTTGCTCCTAGGCTAAGTAATAACATAATAACAACAACAACAACAATCATACTAAATCAGCTAAAGGATACTATAGCATACATCATCAATGATATGTTGCCAATTGATATCAATTTTCTGCTTTTTAAAGATTTTGTTGAGGTTTACTTTTACGTTTAAGTGTATAGTTTAGAGTTTGGAAGAAGTTTGACTTCATATAATTTTTCTGTAATCTTAGTGGCACTATGGTAGCAACATTATGTCTAGATTTATAAGGGATTTAGACAGCATCTAAAATATAGATCCTCAAAATCCTTGTCTACTGTGAAAGCAGCTCAAATCGTTGGGCATGTAAATTTCTTCTAGCAAAGTCCTGTAGATACGTAATTTTCTGATGCTGGGCATAAATGGTTAGCTTAAATTTTGACAACACTAATCTATTTGGAACTTATCTCCTGCCTGAACTGCACTGGGAGTCATAAATTATAGGCTTCTGTACCTGTCTCTGTAGAGAACATAATCTTGAAAGCATGGTAAGCAGAAAATAAAAAGGGAACTTTTAGTCTCTATTATGTAGCAGCTACCTGTAATAAATATGTTTGAATGAAATAATATGATGGGATACACTTTTATGCATGAAAAGGTATATGTACCTTTATACTGAGATACAGTGATTTGACAGTAGGAAACAAAGACTTATAAACTTTTCAGTTATCTCTGTGTTGCTCACCTATTCTCTCATGTTTCATGCATGTCAGTATGCCTTGAAAACCCTCTCAAAAAGAGAAAATTAATCATGTAGGAAAACATAACTCCAGATGTGCTTATAGTAAGGGCTCCAGTATGGAATGGTAGTAGAATCTACTAGACTGAAAAAAACCGACTCTAATAAAATAAACAGTCCCCCAAATCCTTTTATTCCTAACTACCCTTACTGGAAAATTTTATTCCAGTTGTCTCTGAAATATATAGTATACAAAGTCTGATTTTCTTTTCCCTCAACATTTCTTACAGTAGCTTCTTTTCTCTCCAATGCAACCTCCTTCCATACAAGTAGTTAAACATGTAGTATACAGCATAATTTTCCAAAGTCCACACAGATAATTCAAAAAACAAGAAAAGCCTATATTTTAACAGTGATGATAAATGTACTAACATGGATTTTTTAATGATTTCTGATGTTCTTTTCTGATTTTTGGTTCTAGGGCCCTCTGACTTCTGATTACATCCTGTAATTCTATGTCTATTTCTATGATGAACAGTTCCTAAAATTTTCTTCTGGGTTATGAACTAAAGAAACTGAATGTAGCAACATTTTCAGTGTGGGAGGATGCACATGGAGTGGTGTGGTTACACTGAGGAAAACAACAGTTTAATGGTATCCTGCTGTAACATATTTTCTTTAACTTCTCATGCAATAACATAAAGATTCATTTTAAATGGGTCACATAAAACTTTTACTGGTAAGAATATTTGTAAAAGGTAAAATTAAGTGCTTTTAAAATACCACATTCTAATGAATGTCTTCTTTCTGCCCATATTCCTCTCCTTCCAACACATTTTCCCTCTTTCTCTGACCTCCTTTCTCTCTCCCAGTACAGGCTAAGAGAAATGGTGTAGAATCAAAGAAGAATGAGATTACACTGTTCCATGTAAGTACTAATGAATTTTTTGAAATATTTGATCATGTGTAATCATGAGCAGTTTCAGTTGAAAGAACTGAAAACTAGTAAGAGGAACATGCATTTGACACATCACATGTTGACAGCCATAAACTGCTCACCTCTTTCTTTTACCTCAAGTAATTTGCAGTCAGTTGTGTTTGTAAGGAAAATATCCAGCAAGTAAAATGCATGCTTCGTTCTTTTGTTCTGTGGGAGAAAATCCAAATAATACATCAAGATTGTACTGGTTTAGAGCAAGAATCTATGTAAGAAAGTATTCTGTCTCCACTATTGACCATAAACAGACATGCAGTGAGGCATAAGCAATTAGTCTACAAAATATTTTATTCCTCTTACCGTTTACTGCCCTCTGATTATTCTCAGTTTCAAAAAAAAAATATATATATTTTTTTGTTTTAGGAAGTTGGTCTACAAAGTCTTAGAGGTTTCTCAAATTTTTGTCTAGCCCCTCCTTGAACCAGGACAGACTTAGCAACCAACATATTGTTTGGCAAAGGGTTTTACTGGTTTTCTACCAGTTTTATGAAGCATGTCCTCTTTCTGTTTATTTTAACTTTACTGCAAATGACTTCACTTAATATCCTTTAGTTCTTGTAATGAAGTACAGAAAAAGCAGTCAATCTTAATTCACCTTCATCATGCTGTGATTTCTAATATTCTATCACATCCCCTGTAAGTCATCTTTCCTGAAAGCTGAAAAGTCCTTGACCACCAGCTATTTTAATATATTGAAGCTGTTCTGTACCTTTGATAATCTTTGTTGCCCTTCTTAAAAATATTGCATCTAATCATGCTATATCTCTTTTTTTTTTCTTTTTTCTTTTTTTTTTCTTTTTTCTTTTTTTTTTTAATAAATGAAAGAGAATAACTGTGCATGATGTTCAAAGTGGGAGCAACTCCCGGATCTGTACAGTAGAATAACGAAGTTTCTCTTTGACTTTTCACTCCACCTCAATTGAATAGTAAAATTAAATGTTACAAAAGGGCCCCTAGTATGGAGCTGCTGGTTTCATGGTATCTCAGCTACCCCCCCTCCAAACTTGTGCTTCGTTAACAACAGTCACTTCAGTGTGCCATGAAGATAATATGTGAAGCTATGATTATTTCATATGTCACTTTATGTATGCCTACGTGGAACTTCATATGACATTTCAATCATATCAATCTCATAATGTATTCAATAAGTCTTCAAAGTCTGCCATTAACTCTAATGTGAGATAGCCACCAGTGCTGTTGTTACTCTGAGCTATATGGATTAGTACAGATTGCAGCTAAGCATCAACAGGCTCCTCTGATGACATTTCTTCACTGTAGGGAGAGTAAAAATACACTCCTATAGCCTGTTTCCTGTCTTAAAACAAATTATTTAGGTATGCTAGGATCTTTACTCTTCTAATATGCGAGGGCTGATTAGTTTCCTCTGTCAAACGCCTTTTGGTAATCCATGAAAATTGTATCATCTAGTTTGCCTTCTTGTGCAGTTGAAAGTTATACCTGTAAAATAGACTTATGTAAATAACTCAGAACTGCCTGTAAATTCATGGACAGAGATTGCATGTTTTCAAGCAGACTAACCGGAAGAGCTAGAACGGGTAGCGCAATGTGTTGTAGTTAATTGGTATGGAGACTCATCACCGCTTCACTTCTTTATTCTCTGCCTATGATTGTAAGGAAGTGATATCAAAGGCTGTACAGGAAGTTCTAGACAATGAGGAAATAAAAAATGGCAGGGAATTATTTCAAGATTTGTTTATTCTTTCTTTTTAGGGTATGAAAATACTGCAAGTGCTATCCTAAGTTTTGCAGCAATGACTCTGACATCATAAGTGCCATAAGACTGCTGAATTTTTATTCAGCTGTTATATCTTGAGTACTTCGTCCCAGTGACATGCATTTTACAGTTATATTATTCTGTCTTTGTAAACTGAACTGGAAATAGCATATCAGGTTTCTGGTCCGGGATTCTGAAACAACTGATGAAATACAGAGACATGACAGCAGTTGGTTTGTTTTGCTTTTTCTCGCTTCAGTAATGGCTGTTTGCAACACAACATAATTCCCCCAATACACAGTCTTTAGAGCAATGCATCCTTTGAGAATATTGTCCGTTGAAACAGAAGACTGTAGGTGGGATGGGGAGGGAGAGAACTCAAAATCACCTGTGACAGGAAATCACTTCTCACTGAAATAAGACCTGAGTTCTTAACTGCAATTTATTATTTGACTACCACTCCATAAGCTTCAAGAAAGAGTAAAATAAACGAGCCTCAATATAAATAACAAACAACTAAGTACCTCTTAAAAATCATTTTAAACTCTTTGAAGTTTATTTTACAGTTAACATTAGCTAAGTCTTTCTGTTATTGCACTGAATTATTAAAATATCAGCTCAGCTAGGATTGCTTTAACCTCTCCCTAGTGAAACATGGCAGAAATAGATTTCAAAACTGAGAGATCAGGGCTTTGAATTAACAAAGGCTACACATTTTGGAGTGACCTATACCATTTCTCCTCCATCTACTCCAGTATCTCAAGCAAATCAAATGGAGAAATTTTTACTGAATGTGCAGATACTCTGCTTCATTGCTTCCAACAGCAAATACCATGTCCTACAGAGGTCAGCTATGTGTATTAAATAAAACTCTGATATTTTAAAGTGTGTATTTTGAGAAAAAGTTGTGTGTGGTGCAGTATCTGCATGCTAATATCTAGCTAATAGGATAAATGTTGTCTAAAATGAAGGCTATAGCCTTTCTTCAGGAAGAAGAAAACAAATGCACCTTCCATCATATGCTCCTCTGAATTACTGAGGTAAAAGTAAGCATTTAAATTAGCTAAATAGTTTAACATTTTTTCTTTTAATGACAATTTATCATCCATAGCTACAGCATAGAATATTTTCAAATACACGTAATTATTAGATACCTAGGAAATATATTTCATTTTGAAGATTCTAAGATTTCTGAGTCCTAAAGTTGTGCAGGTGAAATCTCTGTTTCTTAGCTCTACTTTTAAAAGGATTAAAGAGGTAATCATATTTGCATTTCAGGGCTTGGCCCAGAAGAAATCTGAGTAACATTTTACTCATATGAATATCATATCATCACGGGGATGCTCTAGAAAGTTTGGTAGGCCTGTACTCAGGGGTCTGCGACTACACCAAGCTTAGCAGTGCTTACTGTTGTGAGCATGGCTGTACACTGGTTTAGTGATACCACTTTTTAGAGCCGTTCTAGTTTTTTTTTTTTTTTTTTTTCTTTTTTCTCCATAATACAAAGCTGTTCTGCACTACCTGATGCACAGATCTTCTGCTTGGTTTTCTTTATGTATTGCACAGCATTTTCTATTATAAAAGGGTCCCATTGAATCTAAACTGCCTTTGAAGGCAGTCAGCAAAAAGTCAGAAAGTGGTCTGCAGTGGTTTCCTACCTTACTCTTAATGAAAAGAAGATTTTCACCTGCTTCAAACAAGATAGCTCTTTCCCTTAGTATTATGTGCTTTTTCAGAAACTTTTACAGTCACCAAGAAAGAAACAAGAGTTTCCCAAGAAGATACTCTTCTTATTTTATTTCCTACTGTAAATAGGCTACGTTCTTTTTCCAGGCTGCTAGTTTTGCTGTTGTATTGAAAACTGCAACTATTGTGTACACCCTGATCCCTTGGATCGCCATTTGCATTTTTTTGCAAAGCCTAGGAAGAAGGGGAATGTAACCCTGAAATGTAATATTAAGTGTTGGATGCTGGCTAGAATTCAGTAAGGTTATTCTGTGTAATTTTAATGTCGTCATCATCCACAGGTTTTCCAGCAACCTGTTATCCCTTGTGTATTTACAACAGCTAAAGGTATAAACCTTATCCATATTTTTTTTTTCCTGAAAAATAGAAATAGCCTCTCCCCAAATCAGGAGTTCACTCTTTTATAGGTAAATCATTTTAAATTAAGTCAAGTTGCAAAAAGTGTTTCTGTACTAAGCAATTGCTTGTCTATATCTTCAGAATACAGAAAAATATTTCTGTA
>VXAV01012038.1:62830-74411 GCA_013399715.1 Alectura lathami
GGACGGTATTATGCATAATAACTTTTGAGAATATTTTGATGGAAAAGGTTTCTCTATGGATAGAATTTCACACTGGGCTTTGAGGTAAGAATTAAAGAAATAACTACAGTCTAAATTGCGAATTGAAATGGTAGAAAACTATGGCAACTAGGCTATACAAGCAGTGTTATATTTTTTAGTGCTATAATCACATAATGCTTTAGTGTACTTCAGAAGTTACAATACATTAGACATAAATTAGACTAAATATACTAAAGAAAGTTTAATACTTATTCAGTTATTAATATCGCAGAATTACAAAATCACAGAATGGTTGAGGTTAGAAGGAAGCTCAGAGGGACATCTGGTCCAACTCCCCTTCTCAATAAGGCCAACTAAGTTGTCCAGGACCATGTCCAGGTGGCTTATGAAGATCTCCAAGAATCCACAATCTCTCTGGGCAATCTGTGCCAGTGCTCAGTCACCCACATTGAGTAAAGAAGTACTTCCTTATGTTCAGGCAGCATATCCTGTGTTTCAGTTTGTGCCTCTTGCCCCGTCACTGCACACCACTGAAAACAGCATAGTTCTGTCCCCTTTGCACTTTCTCTGAAGATATCTACATGCTTTAATAAGATCACCCCTGAGCCTTCTCTTTTCTGTGCTAGATAGTTCCAGCTCTCTCGGTCTCTCCTCACTGGAGAGATGCTCCAGTTCCTTCATCATCTTCACTGCCTGTCACTGGATTTTTCAGTAGCTCCATATCTCCAACAAGAGGTCCAAATAGCTATAACCGTTATATTGTCTCCAGGTATGCTTATCCATTCTAATTGCCGATGTCAGTAATTTTCCAGATTTTTTTTTTTTTTTTTGCCTGTTGTGGATTATTATGCTCTATAACATACAAGTTTTGGTTCTTGCTTAAATTAATGTTAGGAATTATCAGTTCAAAGACTATGAAAAATTGACATATAGGAATGATTAATTTATAACAGTTAAGGGTTTTAAAAACTTTTTTAGTTCCATATGTCATTCACATGCTGCAAATATAAAGTCATTTCTCAGAAATCATACAACTATTTTGTGATTGTACATGTGAACTAGCACAGCTTCATACTGTAGCAAATTCAATGGGCACAGACTATCCCTGCAATTACTTGACTAATCTGCTTCTCATAGTTGCTTCAAACTTCAAAATTCTGGTTACAACTTGTCAGGAATTTCTTCAGCTGCAGGATGATTCCACTTTGGTTTTCACATTTTGTTTTATACTGTGCCAACTCAGCTGTTTTTGTGCCAGTTGAATGCATATCTGTGGAGGTTTGTGTCTGTATGCACGAGCTTTTAAGACTCCAGTGCTTGCCCTTGTCAGCAGAACCAAAAGAGGACGGACTTTGGTGCCCATTTCTGCCAGGAGCACCCAACAGCTGACTGCCTCTAGCCTCATTGACTTTCCTTCCTGAGTGCAACGGCCCAGATGATTTTGGTGTGCGTTGGTTTAGAGAAGCAGACCTGGCCTTGGTTCCTTCTGGAGATACTTTTAACAAGAGTAATCTAGGCCTTGGTACTGTTATCCTAGAAGCTGAGAAGCATCAGAGAGTAACAACATATTACAGTAGCTTTCCAGTAACTATCAAAGTTGAGCCGATCAAGATATTATTCTCTGAGATCTCTTCTTGTTCTGACAGTATGTGGTGGCCTTCTCATTCTTTGGAGTCCTCCAGGCTGTTTTATTATTACTATTATTNCTCTGGAAATAATCTAGCATGATAGGGCAGGAAAACCCTCTGAAGAGTGGTAGGTAATACAAAAACTCTATCTGAAATGTCATTTCTTCCTTAAGCAAATTTGTTCTTCTGTCTGGGCATAGTAATAAAATTCCCCATAGAATCTGTGCCAAATCTGTTGCAAAACTGAATATTTGGCCCTGGGGAAAGCTTGTAGAAGGTATGTATATAGTTGGAATTACTGTATTTTGAAGAATGTGTTTACAGAAGGGTGCAATAGAATATTAAGTAAGTATATAATAGGGTGAAGTATATCAAAGCAATATATGTCATACCTCAGGAGCAGACAGAAGTATCAGGCATCTCGTTTAAATACAGTAGGGATCAAAAGGAGGATGCCAGGTAAGTGTATCTACAAGGTTGCTTATTTTCCTAGTTATAGTATTATATCTTTTACCGAAACTAGACTAAAAAGAAAGGTCACTATGATTTAACCTTTAGTTGATAGATTCCCCTGAATTCCTGTTTTCAGAAAGTCTCATTAGTTCTCAAGAACTATTTTGTTAATCATAAATATCCTAGAATAGATCTCCTTAGACTTCAATGACTGTTAGATAAGTACATTTTATCAATTTCATCATTTTAAATGAACATAATTTCTCCTGTAGTACAGTTATTGTTTTTGTAAAGAAGTGTAATATCTCTATTTTCAAATGGTTTCTGTTATAAAAGTTACTCATAACAATAGTGTATGTCTGAATTCAGACCTTTGTTTGGTTAGTTGCCTTGCCTACTACTGTGCTACTAGATTTAAAGCAGACCTTCATGTCTTCACCCTGCTTGTTTTATTTTTTCAGTTGCCTATCCTAACATTTACAGAAGAAGTTGGAAGAGATAATTTTCAACAAAATTTTATATAGTGCTAATGTCTCTTCCCTTTTTGCATTTTAGTCCTGTTAACAAAATCTTTTGTCTTTTCTTAACTGGAGTTATATACTATCTCTAATTTCAGTTTTTTTTTTTTTTTTTTTTTCACTAAGTACTGTAGTTTTTGTCTTCTTTTAGTGTGCTGGCAGACTGTTTCATCTAATACTTATCCTCAGGATGGTTCCCCAGAAGACCACTATCTAAAATTATTGTTACAAACAATCATTTTGGTGTAAATGTCCTGAATCTTTTTTGTGGCTAATAATAATGATGTTTCCCCATGCAATACTGAACCCAAACTATTTCATTTACTTCATACATATTTTATGATGCACATTACTGAAGCCAGCACATTAGCTTTTCTTCCCTTCACACAAACTTGCAGCATTCTGTAGCCCACTATATAGAGAGATTACTCCAGATAGCATTTTTTTCTGGTTTCATTTTTTTTTTTTTATCTTATGTTTCTTTAAATAGTTCACTCATTTCCTGTCTTTAGTCATAAGCTGATTTGAAAACTACTTCATGGCTAGACTGCCTAAGATAGTACTATTTTGAAAGTACATTGTGTCAGTGCCATACTACTGAGAAAAACAGAAAGTATAACATGGTAACCTAACACTTTGTGTCTATATCTGGTAACCATTGCAATTCTCCTAATTGCATTTTGTAGAACAAGATATAATACAATGTAATACATTAGATAAACCTTCTTTGTATTATTCTTTAAATTTGGTCATAAAATATGCTGCATAAAATAATCCCTTTTTCTCTTTTCTTCAGCTCAAATACTTTTTTCATATTTGATTCAGCATTCCTCTATTTTTCCCTTTCCGAGGTTTTCTACCTAGAGAATCAGCTTCCTGTTTCTGCCACTTAAATGTGATGTAGCATTTCTGTGTTTCAACATATTCCATACATGTAACTCCGTACATTTTTTTAAATATAGATCCTTCACTGGATCCAAGTGCATTATCTACCACTGACTACCACTCTGAGCTGCAATTTGGGAGACCCAAGCTTCTTCACCAATTAAGCTACTGATTTGCTACCTGATCTGTAATATGAAAATAGTTTACATAAAAAATTCTCTAAAATATCTTCATTATAATAGCAGGAAGAGAAAAAAAAAACATAGTGCTCTTTATAGCTATTCTTGTGTGCAAGTTATGCAATATGGAGTCAACAACAGCAACAATGAAGCATTCATTTTGTATTGTTTTAGCTTTCTGCGCTTTGAAACTTTATTTTTATTGTATGTCTACCAGAATAGATACAATTCAGAGGTCTGTATGAAAAATAGAGAACAGGATAAAACCCGGGAGCTTATTTTTATAAAAAACCCTCCTAATATTCCCACACCTATTCCAAGTGCCTCTAGAAAAGAGTTCTGAATTTTGGAATAGGGCTCAATATTTTAATTGTAGGGATTGGAAGGGGCCTCTGGAGATCATCTAGTCCACAGCCCCCACTGAAGCAGGTTCCCTACGGTAGGTTGCACAGGAAGGTGTCCAGGCGGGTTTTGAATATCTACAGAGAAGAAGACTCCACAACCTCTGTGGTCAGCTTGTTCCAGAGCTCTGTCACCTTCAAAGTGAAAAAGTTTTTTCTCATATTCAGATGGAACTTCCTGTGTTCCAGCTTGTGCCCATTGGCCATTGTCCTGTTACTGGGCACCGCTGGATATTTGCTGGCCCCACTCTCTTGACACTCGCCCTTTAGATGTTTGTAAGCATTGATTAAATCCTCTCTCAGTTTTCTCTTTTCGAGGCTAAACAGTCACAGGTATCTCACCCTTTCCTCATAAGGGAGATACTCCAGGCCCCTAATAATCTTTGTAGCCTTCTGCTGAAATCTCTCCGGTAGTTTCCTGTCTTTCTTGAACCAGGGAGCCCAGAACGTGACACAGTGTTCCACATGAGGTCTCACCAGCGCAGAGCAGAGGGGCAGGATCACAAACCTTGCCCTGTTGGCCACGCTTCTTTGGATGCAGCCCAGGATGCGGTTGGCTTTCTGGGCTGTGAGGGCACACTGCTGGCTCATGTCCAGCTTGTTGTTCACCAGGACACCTAGATCTTTCTCTGCAGATCTCCTTTCCAGCAGGTCAGCCCCTAACCTTCACTGATGCATGCAGTTATTCCTTCCCGGGTGCAGGACTCTACACTTGCCCTTGTTGAACCTCATGAGGTTCCTCTCCACTCAACTTTCCAGCCTGTCCAGGTCTCACTGAATGGATACACATCTTTGGGAATACTTCATTCTGATTTTTGTTTCCTTAAAAAGTGGGGTTATTTTTGGTTTTCATATCTATTACTTCCTGTAGAATTGAATCTTCATGAGCAGTTATGGTAAAACTGTTGCATTAGCATTCGATAATTTGCTCATTATCTCACTGGTATTTTACAGATTGTGAGTCACTGCAGGTTATCTTTCAGCAGACATAATATGCCTTTGAGGTCTCTAAGAGTCTTGTGTGATTTAACCTTTATTTCGGCTAGCCTAAAAGAAGTTTATTCTCACACATGACTTAGCTCATGGCTATAGAGATTTTGCTGAACACCCTTGTTGTTGTTAGGTCAAAGCTTGAGACAGCATGATATGACTTGTAACTGTTCATCTTAGTGTAGCTGCAGTGGTCTGGAAACTGTTTTATTTTCTCCTTAAGCCCCCTGTAGCTTAAGACGTCAAGAAAAGGATTCAATTAGACTGAGTTGCTTTGAAAAAAAAACTATGTACAATTAGACTGTACTTAGCTCTGAGCATTGGTCGCACTTAGCGAGGCTGTACTTGGTTATGCCGATGCAGCTACTGTGAGGCACTGGCCCATAGTGACAAGGGAATTAGGGTCTAGGAAGCTTCTCAGGAGCATGCTGATGTCAGCCTGCAGACAAGGTACACTGGACACTTAAGGTAGTTAGTGGTTTCTCAAAGGTTAGACTGATTCAAGACTTATTTAACATATCACCTCATAAGGCATCTTACTGATATTCCTCCTTAAAAATGCGGTCTTGTTGCTAACATTGGAATACTTATTTAATGTGCGTTGAGACATTATTCTTGAAGAAAAGATATTGCAGAAAGAGAGGAAGGAGATTTAACAGTGATGCAAAGCAATAATATTGCAAGCGGAGCCTGGAAAATGGCCCCTTTTCCCTAGGAGCTGCGAGGAACTGTAACCACTGAGGCTTGCTTCTCCAAGACTTTATTTGTGTAGTGTTCTTATTCACATTGTTCCTACTGTAACGGTCAACAATAATTTTAAAGGTACTAAAATCAACAACTTTTTTTTTTTTTTGGTAACTTGCTATTATAGATTCAATTTTACAGGGCATTAAAGGGACAGTTCTTTGTGCTGGGCAATATCTGCAATAGGCCTTCACTGAAAACTCATCCATAACATGAGACAAAAGCCTTTTTCTTTTTTGAGGTGATGCCTAAATATTGTGTTCTTCATCTACATTAAACATTTTTGATGAACCTTACTGGCTTCTTCAGATCAAAGCATGGAAACATGGAAAAGAAAGGATTCTTCAAGAGCAGACTACATATCATTCAAACAATATGGCTTGGAAGAGTTAATATAATTGCTGATTTTCATTTATAAACAAATGTGAATTTGTATATTATATGCAGTCAAAATAGATGAAACAGTAGGATACTTTGCAATTAGTATCTTTTTTTATGTCAAAATATGTGAGTTTTTCTTTGATTCTTGCAATTCCTGCTGAGACAGTGATAATATCACATTTTGTGTCCTTAATAACAGTCCTTCATTTTCTTTCTTTGCATATAAATGAAAAGTAAATAGGAAATACATCTTGTTTGTACAGGAGTAGTATAAAATTGTCTCTTAATTGAGCTTCTCATATTGCTCTTAGAGTTTTCATTTATACCTGTTATTGTTCTAGGAAAATCTTTCATATCTGAATGAAAACGTAATTTTTAAAAGAGGATATAAGAAAGTGAATGTAAAAAAAAATCCTTAGAACAAAAACCCTTGACTTTTGTAACTTAAAGATAATATACACACCCCAATTTTTTTTTCATTTTTTAATTAAAGGAGGATTCCTTAGTATTTTCAGTATTTTCAACTAAAAATGCACAAAATCACTATTATTTTGTTATTTTCATGCATTGTTAAATACATTTAATCTACCCTTTATTTGACTGAAACTTATTCATAGTCTAATTCCCAGAAGGAAAGATGAAAGATAATGAATGGGCTTACTTCCTGTCCTTCAGTGTTATTTTCATCTTCTTGGCTTAGTCTTCAGAGATCTATGTGTGCTGTATGTGTAAAAAGTGTAATGCATATGCTTTCTTTCCTAATCATAGTGCGATATGAATTTTCCAAATCACCACTGTGTAATAACTAGACAATAAATAAATTCTAACAGTGTCTAAACAAATGGGCAACTGTCTGTAACTTGTTTAACTCAGTCACTAGAGACCTTAACTTTTAGAGAATTTAAAAGGATTTTTCAGAATATATTTTCAGGATTCTGATGTGTTCTTAAGATTCTCTTACCTCTTCTGCACTCATTTTTTCAATTTTATTTTTTTATTGTTACTTTTTTATTTTTTTCCATTAAGATTTACTAGCCAAATACTAGAGTAGAACAAGCTTGTAGATCAAAAGTGGTTTTTAATGAAATCAGTCTTTATATGAAAAAATCTTGGCCTCTTTTATCAATTCTTCTTACAATAAGGCAAAAAAAAAACAGGGGGAGAGAGAGAATGATGACTTCAAATCAAAAGATTTAAATTTGAAGTCATGTAGGTAAAGACATATTTATATGTGTGAGTTTCATTTAGATTCACTACTCTGAGGTAGTGGAAGACCTATGCTGAATAAAAGTGGTTTCCTATACCTGTAGAACAATGTCTAGTGAGTTACATAATGGTATAATGAAATCATAGAATAATCTGCGTTGGAAGGGACCTGTAAAGGTCATCTAGTCCAACTCCCCTGCAGTGAACAGGGACAGCTACAGCTGGATCAGAGCCCTGTCCAGCCTGACCTTGAAGGTCTCCAGGGATGGGGCATCCACCACCTCTCTGGGCAACCTGTGCCAGTGCTTCACCACCCTTATTGTAAAAAACTTTTTCCTTATATCTAGTCTAAATCTCCCCTCTCTCAGTGTTTAAGGCCATTTCCCTTAGTCCTATCACAACAGACCCTCCTAAAGAGTCTCTCCCCTTCTTTCTTGTGGCCTCCCTGTAGATATTGAAAGGTCACTATCAGGTCTTCCCTTCTCTTGTCCAGGCTGAACAGCCCCCGCATTCCAACATGTCCATGTCCCTCCTGTACTGAGGACTCCCCATCTGGACACAGCACTCCAGGTGGGGTCTCACCAGCACAGGGGCAGGATCACCTCTCTTGCGCTGCTGGCCACTCTTCTTCTGATGCATCCCAGGATGTGGTTGGCCTTCTGGGCTGTGAGGGCACACTGCTGGCTCATGTCCAGTTTGTCATCCACCACTACCCCCAAGTCCCTTTCAGCAGGGCTCTGCTCAATCCTTTCAATCCCCAGCTTGTACTGTGGGAATTGCCGCGACCCAGGTGCAAGACCTTGCATTTCACTTTGTTGAAGCTCATGAGGGCGCCCCCTGCTCCAGCCTGTCCAGGTCTCTCTGGATGGCATCCTGTCCCTCACGCGTATCAACCTCACCACACAGCTTGGTGTCATCCGCAAACTTGCTGAGGGTGCACTCGATCCTACTGTCAATGTCATTGATGAAGACATTAATGAGTATTTGTCCCACTATGGACCCCTGAGGGCACCACTTGCCACTGGTGTCCATCCAGACATTGAGTCATTGACCACCACTCTGTGGATGCAGTCTAACAACAAGTTCCTCATCCATCGAAGAGTCCACCCATCAAATCCATATCTTTCCAGTTTAGAGAGAAGGATGTTATGGGGGACCGTGTCAAAGGCCATCCTGAAGTCCAGATAGATGACATCAGTGGCTCTCCCCTTGTCCACCGATACAGTTACACTCTCGCAGAAGGCCACTAGGTTTGTCAGGCAGGACCCTTGGTGAAGCCACACTGATTGTCTCGTATCACCTCTTATAGACTTGGCCTTTCACTTTTTCTGATGCTAATGTTAATTACAGATTTAATATGTTTTCTCACTAATATATTTTCTAGATATGAGAGGCTTTATCATGAGTTTAAAATACTTGGAAAATTCAATAGTAGAAATAAAACACAATTTTTTAGAACATTTGAAGTACAACATTTTTGCTTCAAAATACTGTAAGAAGAAATACAATTCAAGTTACTTCCCAAAATATATAAAGAGTTTATAGTCATCTTTTAGGTTGTGAACCAGAAGATCTTTTATTAATGTGTGTATGGTTATGACTCTGTGCACGTGTCTCTTACTGAGATACAGCTTTATAGCCTGATTTGCCTGCTGTCAAATTGTTCTGAAATAACAGACATTTTTTTAGACTGTCACCCAGGATCCACTTTTTCTCCCTCTCCTTACTGTGGTGACACAATTTCTTTGAAGTAAATGAGACACATGCAGTTAGGTTTCAATATGGCTAGGTCTAATTATTTTTCTTTTTTGCTTCCATCTCTTTGCAACACTAAACTACTGTCCTAGTTGCAAGTAAGAATTTGATAGATAGAACATTTTTGCCTTTTTTTTTTTTTGTTAAAAAAAAAAATCTAAGAATAATTCAGAGTAATATTTTTAATGAGCCGGAAATATCTTGCTTAAGAAATAAAAATATATCATGCCCTTTGATTTCCAACTAAATCACATGGTATATAGCTTCAAAAGTCCCTTGTTGGTATAAAGAAATGCTACTTGTCCTGAAAGAAGCTGAAAATTCACCTTTCTTCTCTTTATTCCATGATACTATGCAACAGTGCTATCAATTATTTTGTATGTTTAACAAGAACTATAGCTTATATTGTTTATCTATTATTCAGGTACTGGTGTTAATAGTATTTATATTGTAGCCACTTCTGACTTGCAAGCATGAATTTCTCCAGTCAACTACTGTAAAGTTGTGATACTTTCTTTTCTGTTCTAAGTAATTCCATTGTTTTTAATAAATGATAATGAATTACATGTACTGCTTCTTCAAGGAAAAAAAAAAAAAAAGTGGAAAATAAATCTATAATTTATAGCAGACTAATTTCAATATAAACAGATACCAAAAGCTCCTAACAAAATTAGTTTAATTAGCATATACATAATTCAATATCAACATATAGCAGTATTTTCCTGTCAAAAATTTCATAACATTCTTCCTTGCTGCAGTCAGTTCAAATGATTGGTGATGTGTACTGCTTCACTTTTATTTCGTTCCCTCCACTGATGATTCCTAGTGCCATGACACAGAAATGCTGTTCTGTGGATTGAGGAGGTCAGTTCAAAAAGTTAATTTCACTCTTTAGTTTACATCTATTCTCAGTAAGGCTTATCACTGTGCTGCCTGCTTTCTTGGAGGATTTGAGTTCTGCAGTGCTATTATGACTGGTAATGTTGTTTATTCTTTATAATATAACAATGCCTCTTTTGCTGGAGGCATTAGCTAGTGAGGTTTTGACCACTGAAGGAAGGTTCTGCAAGAATTGCAAGAACATAACAGACCTCTTTACTTTCCTTTCCATGTGTAAGTTAATTAATGGACCACTGAATTTCTTTGTTCCAGCTCCTACATGATAGCCTCAGCCATCAGGCTGATCTCAGTGCTGACTGCTGCTCCAAAGTGTATTCAGGACAGCCATGCCAGACTTTGCTGCATTTTGTCATGCTCTGTTTCTCTAATAAGTTCTAAAAAATGTGGGGCAGATACTCCAGCCCTGGACTCGTTATGTTGCATGTCAGTGTAGAGCAACAAAAATGTTATTTTGCAAGGATTTCTGCAGTAGAGTGGAGAATAAGCAAAAAAACATCCTCCTCTGGTCTACTGAAACTGGATGTAGATGTGCTAACAAACGCAAGAAATATGCATTTCCTTGAGTATATGGATATTAATATAGGTATGAGGAAAGATATAAGCAAGATATTCCACATGCACCACAGCAGAGGATCAGGTTTTTTTATTGTAAAGTATCTATAGGTACTTTCAGACAATTTACTAGCCATATGGTACTGTTAGTATATATGTATTTGTATGCATGCATATATTTATACACTTATTTATATGTGTGCTAGATTTCATATATATGATTTCTCTTTTAGAGCAAATTAGAAAAGAACCTTATTTACTGGTCTGCCCCAGATATGACTATGATGGATGATGCTTGTGTTGATGAAACATTGTCACATGGTTTTGATGGCTAAACTTCAAGATGAATACCTAAGAAACGTACTGTATGACTGCCTTCAGAGAGCTCTTACAGACAGGTCAACTGCATGGAAATAGAGGCAGGACTCTGAGACAGGAAGTGATATGCTTATGTTAAGGGGGTGATAAGTTTGAAGAGCTTAGCTAGAGACACAAATGTCTGCCTTGGACCTGTGTCACTGCTGGAGCAGCTGTTTTCATGCATTTAATTTTCAGTGTCTTTTTACAGTGATTCTGAGCCTTCTGTTCATTAATGTGGAGAAAATTACAATGATTTGATTTAGCAGTGTGCTCTGGGAGGACCTAAAAATATCTTAATTATTTAGTTGTTACCTTCTGCTAATGCCAAAGCATTTACTCCTTCCTTTTTTCTTGAGACAAATGGCTGCACAGTTTGTTGATGAACTTAACAAGGAGACTTTGTGATATTCTTTATGGTTCTTTAAAACAAAGTATAGTCTACAACTATTTCAAGAGCTTCCTAATCACAACAATGTACAATTATTTCCCATGTGGTAGGTAAAGTACAGCCCAATAAGTATAGTTCAAATCCCAGAGTTTTTAATAAAGTAGAAATATGTTTTTTAAATGAAGTATTTTAATTACAAATTTACCCTTTTTTTTTTTTT
>VXAV01012038.1:84496-119387 GCA_013399715.1 Alectura lathami
TCCTTCCTTCCTTCCCTCCTTCCTTCCTTCCATCCTTCCTTCCTTCCATCCATCCTTCCGTTTATAACATCCTTCCTTCCTTCCTTCCTTCCTTCCTTTTTCTTCTTTTTCCTTCCTTCTGTCCTTACTTACCACCTTCCTTCCCTCCTTCCTTTTCTTTTCTTTTCTTTTCTTTTCTTTTCTTTTCTTTTCTTTTCTTTTCTTTTCTTTTCTTTTCTTTTCTTTTCTTTTCTTTTCTTTTCTTTTCTTTTCTTTTGTTTTTCACTTTGCTTTCCTTTTTGTTTTGCTTTTTAATGTCTTTGAGATCTACTTTCAGAAAACGATTAATATTCTGGGGTTACTGCTTAGTGTAGCCTACCATGTAATATGACTTGAACACAGAAATGTATCTTTATTATTAATAGGTCTTTCAGGTCTATAGACTCATAAAAAAAATTGGTGCCTTTTTTTGTCTGGCTTTCACAGAATCCTTGAAAGTATGTAGCAGCATTGCGATTTTCTAGCTGAGTAGAATCTGAGAGGTTCGTATATTCTGCCCTACATATCTTAATCAAACTCACAAAAAGAAGTTTAAACTGTTAAAAGTCTCTAGTCTTGAATGCCTGGGTATGGATACATGGTGGCAAAGTATACCTGGGCTATATGTTAAACACAATATATTGTTTTATTAGGTCTTGTTCATTTCTACTTCCAGACCATTTGCTCTGTGGCCTTTGCACTGCAGTCCAAAACATCCAAGCATATCCTAGACATTAGTCTTGGAGTAGATTGGTTCCTGCTTCCTGTCATAGTGCAAAGAGTGGAGAATACTTCAGTCAGTTTGGATTTTTGTCTGAGAAAATGACATGAACTAAATCTTTTTAGAAGGTAAATACATCAGAAACATCCATCTTCCTGACAATTAGCAATCAGTCATTTTTCCCTAGCCTTTATTTTGAAGGTATGATGCCTAATAGGACTCACTTGTGATACAAGATTTGTTCTTAGAGGCATTTCAAAACAAGATTTTAATTACACTTGTCATCTCTTAGCTCCTTTCTGGCAATGACAGTCTTTCATAAATGTAGCATTATTTGTGACAGTTACCTCACAGCAAATCTCTCTAAATCTTCTTTCTATTTTAATTTGGTATTAAGCATTTCTTTGGTAAGTATTTGTAGAGTTGCAACAGATACATGTATCAAGAAATCAGAGATAGCTGTAATGTTACCATTAAGAAGACTGGCCAGTTTTAATTTCATTGACTAAAACCTCAGTACTTGTAAGTGGTCATTCTTTCTTATAAATGAATTACTATCAGTTCAATTTATGATCATTACCATATACACAAAACATCATCTTTAGTACATATATTCAAATTTAGCTGTGAGTATACAATACGATGGAGGCAGTGCTGTATATTCAGCACAGATGTTACTGTCCCTGGTGGACTTCAGCACTTTAACAAAATAATTCATAGTGGAATAATGGAAGTAGACTTGCTTCTTTTCTTTTCTTTTCTTTTCTTTTCTTTTCTTTTCTTTTCTTTTCTTTTCTTTTCTTTTCTTTTCTTTTCTTTTCTTTTCTTTTCTTTTCTTTTCTTTTCTTTTCTTCTCTTCTCTTCTCTTCTCTTCTCTTCTCTTCTCTTCTCTTCTCTTCTCTTCTCTTCTCTTCTCTTCTCTTCTCTTTCTCTGTTTTTCTTTACTTGTCTGATGTTTTTGTGCTATTCCTCCAGCAAAAACAAACAAACAAACAAACCTAGGGGATTCTCCTCTGCTCTTGATATTGCTTATATTCCCTTTTTTTTTTTTTTTTTTTTCCTCTTCAGCCATCCTTTTTGTGCAGCTGGGAATGTTTCCTGCATATTTTCAGCCCCTTGTGCTTGTCTAATCCTCTCTTGTGAAGCTCTTTGTTTCTTGGATCCTTTCTGTAACTATGCCCATCTCTGTATACCCCTTTGGTGAATACTGTTGTAAATATTACCCCATAATGGTGGTACAAAACACATATCTTATTGTTGTGCTATTTTAATAGGCTTATATTCTGCTACTAGGCTAGCTAATATTAATTATATACTTATAAGTACATTTATATTTATAGTTGTCACAGGCTCCTGTTTTGGCTACAGTATAAGACTAAGCCTTTTATAAACAAAGTGATAATAAGTGCAATAATTTCTGCAATTCCTGAACTGTCATCAGGAGGCAGAGGAAAGCATTGTATGATGGATGCAGATCTATTTTGATGCATAAAGTAGATTTACAGTGCCTATATCCAAGCGATTTAGTGACTGAAATTCACATCATAAACATGGAGGTGTGAATAATCTGATGATCTTCAAGCAGAACCTCACATCGTATGCAGTAACTAAATCCTGCAGTATAATATTGCATGGAAGTGTACCATTGTAAGAAAATGTTGGTGCCATTTCTGTTCAAACTTCATGGCATTTCAGATATATGATGAGGAGAGACAATACCCTAGTATTTTCTGTTTACTGAGGTAATGTATACATAGTGCAATACTTGGTAGAGAGGGAAGAAGGCCTTTGACACTGTCCTGCACCATATCCATATCTCTAAGAGACATGGATTTGATGGGTGGACTGTTCGTTGGATAAAGAGCTGGCTGGAGGGTCGCAGCCAAAGCGTTGTAGTCAATGGCTCTACGTCCAGGTGGAGGCTGGTCACGAGCGCTGTCCCCCAGGGGTCTGTCTTGGGACCGGTGCTCTTCAGCTTCTTTATCAACAACTTAGACTGTGGGATCGAGTGCACCCTCAGCAAGTTTGCTGATGACACCAAGCTGAGTGGTGCAGTTGATACCCCTGAAGGAAGGGATGCCATCCAGAGGCACCTGGACAGGCTGGAAAACTGGGCCCACGAGAACCTGATGAGGTTCAACAAGGCCAAGTGCAAGGTGTTGCACCTGGGTCGGGGCAATCCCAGGTGTGTGTAGAGACTGGGAGAAGAGCTCCTTGAGAGCAGCCCTGCAGAGAAGGACTTGGGTGTTATGATTGACGAAAAGCTGGACATGAGCCAGCAATGAGCTCTTGCAGGCAGGAAGGCCAATGGTATCCTGGGCTGCATCAAGAGAGGGGTGGCCAGCAGGGAGAGGGAGGTGATCGTCCCCCTCTACTCTGCCCTTGTAAGGCCTCACCTGGAGTACTGTGTCCAGGCCTGGGGCCCCCAGTACAGAGGGGATGTGGAGCTGTTGGAGCGGGTCCAGAGGAGGGCCACCAAAATGATCAGAGGGCTGGAGCACCTCTCCTATGAGGAAAGGTTGAGGGAGTTGGGATTGTTCAGCTTGGAAAAGAGAAGGCTCCGAGGAAACCTCATTGCGGCCTTCCAATACTTGAAAGGAGCTTACAGGCAGGAGGGGGACTGACTTTTTACACGGGTGGATAATGGTAGGAGAAGGGGGAATGGACTAAAACTGAAAGAGGGGAGGTTTAGGTTGGACATCAGGAAGAAATTCTTCCCTGAGAGAGTGGTGAGGCGCTGGCACAGGCTGCCCAGAGAAGTTGTGGATGCCCCATCCCTGGATGTGCTCAAGGCCAGGCTGGATGGGTTCCTGGGCAGTTTGATCTAGTGAGCTAGCGGTTGGCAGCCCTGTCCACAGCAGGGGCGTTGGAACTAGGTGATCTTTGAGGTCCCTTCCAAACCAAGCCATTCTATGATTCTCTGATTCTATGATCTTTCCAAGCAGTTGCTTTTTATTCAATGTTTGATCCAATGTAATAAGCAAAGAAGAATTTGGTGCAGGTACCAGAAAACAAACCTTTCCTGTCCATGCTTAATGCTTTACGAAAAGGTTGAATAGTTATATATATAAATACCAGAAAAGACAGGACTACAAACTCAATTCACTTCTGCAGCCTCAGTAAACCTCATTTTTGCTAGCACTAAGTCTCGATCCCTTTTGATCGGAGTAAAACCGCTTAGAATCTGTTGCCCTTGTATACAAGTGTTCCCAGAACCTCCTTGTTCCTTCCTTCTACAACCAGACGAAGGTTCAAGAATAACCCATAAGCTTTTCCTAAGCACCTCATTTAAATATTTATTGTAGTGATACTCAGCATTTACATAGCTATTATATGCACTATACAGCACTTCAGTAAGAATGACCTGTGGGGTCAGCATTTCTTGATAGATAATGACTATCCAGAGGAGTTTGCCCCTAAAGCTAGGTAGTCATTAACTATGAGGAAATATTAATCCCAGAGGCTATTATTTATAAACCATGCAAAATTAAGAATATATAAAGTGTCATTTTCCTTCATCTGCTGCATCTCATATTCTCTATGTGATGCTGTTTCTAGCAGTTAATGACTGGTATGGTAAAAATTGGAAATCATGGCTTTTTAACATCACATTTCTCTTGTAACAAACTTTGAGGTTCATCTTCCTACCCTCTTCTTTTAACAAAATCCTTGTCTGTTACTGATTGAAAATCTCAAATAATTGTCATTTTAGGTGTCATCACAACATTGTATCTTAATTGTCTTTGTTAAAGTTAAGATGGGTGTATAGAAAAGGTGGATTTTTTTCCTTTTCCTTTATCTAAAGCTTGCTTTATTTATTTTTTTTTTTTTGCATTAGAAATATTTTATATATTTCAGTTTTCCTTAAATTCCATGTTATATGTAATAACCAAATGTGTTCTGAATTTTGTCCTTTACAAAGTTAACCAATCCTGGCCGAATATATTGTACAGACAATTTTAACATACTGTATGACCGAAGTAACTTTTTTGCTACTCAAAATTTTGACATTTCTTAACAATATTCTTCAAACTATATCTAACTGTGTGAAGCTTTTGTTGTCCAAGAACTCCAGGGATTTAGATTTCACAGCATTATACAAACCACATTATTTCCTCAGTAATTGATGGAATGTCTCTAGCCAGGTATTTTACCAGCTGAAGGTACTGCTATTTATTATTCTGAGGAGTGTTTTGAAGATGGAAATCTGTCAGATATGGGTCTGCAAATCTTCTCAGCATGTTATTCAGTTATTCCTGTAAATGCCTACAGTCTAGTGTTTAGTATTCCGGCACAACAGTGTAGTAAAACTAGTCCAAATTCATTTCAGAGCAACCAGCACACTTTACTATACCTTTTTTAATAGATCTGTTCCATTTCATTCCTCTTTATTCAGTGATTTATTTGATGTGTATATTTGCAGGCTATTACTGTCTAGAGAAAACTATAGATAGTTAAAAATAATCCATCACAGAGTGACAGGAAGATGGATTTTACTTATTCTCTGCATTCTTGCAGACATATCCCTTTATTCCTCAAGAAAATGTACTTCTCTTCTAATAATCTGAAATGCAATATATTAACATTTACTGACAGAAAAATTTAGGATGCCTAGCACTGAAAAAACACTTAAAATTATTTATAAATTTTTTGTATTTGAATTGTTTATTACATATCGGAAATAACTACTTTTCTGAAATAATTTAAACACGATGAAAATAAACCTGAATTTTAAACTTGTAGAAAAAAATATCACAAACTTAACATTAAAAGCAATATGTGCATACTGGAATGTAAAAAAAAATTCTTTTGTTTTCCTTAAGATAGATCCTTTCACAACATGGCATTGAGCCTGCTAAAATAAAAAATAGTTTCATTCACCAGTTTCATTCTAACAGAAGGAGTGATTTGGGGGAGAAATTTCAAACTTAGTATAGATATGATGCAAGACTCTTCAGACTCAAAGTTTATCTTGACTATCATGTGTTTTTTGTTTGCTCTCCCCCCCAGAGTGTTTATTTGAAAACATCTTGTAAGTGATCATACTCTGCCGTTTAACTGAAGGTTTCAAGCTATGTATTGGAGTCCATTGTATGCAAACTGCAGATATTTAAAGTCATTGTTCTGTGAACTAGAGAAGCAATAAAACTGTAACAATCCTGTTAAATTAATCCAAGTACCAGAAAATAGTGCAAATGAATATTTCAGTCCTATTTCTGATTTTCACATAGATTGGGAAGAGATGTCTAAAGAATGAATTCAAAATGGATGTAAAACAAATGAATCCTGAATGTAAAGATCAAGATAAACCAATATTTGCTTCAATTAAGCACTAGCCTTCTTGAAGTTTGGATAATAAAGTGATTACATGGTTAACATATATTGTTACAACCAAGGAAAGGTCAAATGTGAAGGAATGCATTTCATTTTTCTAGAGCCTAATTTTCAACTGCTCAGAAAGACTGATTTAACAAGGAGTATCCATTTAACAGTCATGTTAAATTGCCATACTGTTCTGTCTCTCAGCAACTGGTTAATTCAATCTGAAGACATAGATTTTTCATCAGTCTTTAATTTACTTAATTTCAGGGAACTCTTTTCTTCAAAATTTTCCCATCTTTCAGCCTGGTGACTATTGCACTGATGCCTTGTGCTATTCTTTCACTGTGATTTCCATTTCAATAGCAATTTTATAGCTCGTTACCTGTCAATCAGTTTTAAATTGTGCAGTGTTCATTTGATCATTTTCTGTAAAAGTTGCATGCTTTTTTCAATGTCTTACATTGATTTCAGTTTGGTCTCTATTTATTTCTCTAGGCACTGCTGGTATCTGTGGCTATATTCATTTTAGTGTGTATATATTTTAACAAATACAATATTTTATTTCATGTTGCTTTCATTTGGAATGTTTATTCAAGCATGTGAATTCTGACTCAATGACAATCTGATACTTCCTTATTTATAACATTTTTTTCCATGATATTTTTTTTTGTCATAGCACTTAAAAGGCTATCTTTTCAGTCGTTATCATAGTTCCCCTAAAACAGAAGAGCAAATGAACACAAAATTAATTTTTTTTTTTTTTTTTTTTTTGGGAATTTTNATATTTTTTTTTATGAGAATGTCTTTTGTAGTTAGCTCTCCTGAACAAGTAGGGCATGTCCTACCTCACAAAAGAGCATCTGCACCTTTCTGACAGTGACCAGATAACGTGGCATTAGTAGTAGATTCCCTGGATGGTATTTTCTGCTCACATATCTTTTTCCACAGTATGCCATTATGTTGTGGAGTGTTACAGGGAAACTGTGTAAACAGAGATAAAAAGGCTTTTCCTGTCTACTGATGTCAGAAAATCTGAAGAAGTTGCAAGGTTTCTTGCTTGTTTGTTACCTGTATTGCTACAAAAATTCTAAGTTTTGTGAGTGTTTAACAAGATACGATTGTGACAAATAAAAATAGCATTCAAATTAGAAGAATCAGGAAATTATTTTGCATTAATACATTTCAATAACAACAGTCAATCTAGGTCAATGAGATTGTATGACACCAGCAGTGTAACTTAAAATTTTATGGGTTGTTGTATAATTCCGGTAGATGAGAGTTTATTATTTTAATGTTGTCCTAAGTCCAGTATACAATCTCTGTTGTCCAGCATTAGAATTTAATTATTTTAAGAAACTCGTTGCCTTCCTTTTCTGGAATCATATTTTTTTTCTCTTGAGATTATATGGCAAAGACGAAAGTGATTGTGAATGCTTGGAAAAGGGGATGGCATGGACAGTGTCTGAGGAAGTTTGAAGTGCACATCAGCTGTTGGAGGATTATCAGTTCTCCACTCAATTATGCAGATTAGGTGAAAGTGGAAGTGTGAATGTATAATTTTAAAGAGCTGCCATTCTGAAACAGGATTGCCTGTTGTCACCTTCAGACTGCACTGCAGCATGAGATTTATGATTGTTGCTTGCACCAGCAAGTGATTCTACATAGCTGCATTTCCTTACTTTCATCTATATATGTGCACTAGTAGTAAACAAACATCTCCAGCCCTAACAGACTACATTTATTATTATTATTATTAAAATATTCATTATTCATGATTGTTAATTATTTTTATGACAGCATTATGTAGTGAATCAGTATTAAACAAATGTTATCCTGTTTTATGATTTTAAGACTAGAGTATCTTTTTTTTTTTTTTTTTTTTTTAAACTTTTGCAAATAAGTTCCAGNAATTCAGTGTTGCTATAGTACATCTTTCATTGTCCAATAATGGAAGTTGTCACATGTAGTATAATTCTCAAAATGTAGGCTCTGATCTACTGTATTATATAAGCCCTTGTTTACTTTTAAGCATGAGAAGACTTACAGAATGCAGCATTCTATTTGTCCTAATGTAAACTGAGTGTTTTTGTTAGACCATGCCTATAATTCATGATCTCCATTTAAAAAAATAATTAATTAAGCATCTTCTATATCAGCAGAACTGCTGAGAGTTGGTACTAATGTTTTCTCTACTTCAAAGAGTTAATATAATCTGCTAATGTTGTCAAACCATTTTTACTATTTTATTTTATTGTATGAAGAGGAAACAATACTTCTGATTTTTCTTCTCTGATGAATATAAATTATAAATAATACTTTTTATTCTAGTAAGAAGTGCCTCACAATGGGGATGAATTTAAAGCAAAACAGCTGACGTGGAAAATGGGGTTTTCCAGACTACATGAATTTCAGGGCATAGCAGTCAGTCCTGTGGGCTGAACACCAATTGCTGAAACACACTGAAGTTAATTCCAGTGGTGTGTCTCAATTTATTTTTGTCTAGAACAAATCAAGCCTGTGCATTCCAAGATCATTTCCTGTGATAAGTACATTATGCTAAGTGTAAACAACTGAGAATTTTGTATTGAAACACGCTACTAATTGGAAATGTATCTTCACTCATAGTGCAGCCATTGAAGCCGTCCTACTCTTCCAAAAGAAAAAAAATAAAAATTACTATTGTGTTTCCTTTTCCACGAGTGATGATAGGAAGAAGGTGTGATCATCACTCCCTTGCTTCTTCTTTACCCTTGCTTTTATTACAAGCATAACATCATATGGTATCGGACATCTTTTTGGTGGGTTGGGATCAGCTGTCATGGCTGTGTCTCCTTCCAACTTCTTGTGCACCTCCAGCCTTCTTGTTGGCAGGGCAGTGTGAGAAGCTGAAAAGACCTTGTTCTGTGCAAGCACTGCTCAGCAAAAAACTAAAACATTGGTGTGTTATCATCACTACTTTCATCAGAAATTCGAAACACATCATATGAGCATCTGTGAAGAAAATTAACTCTATCTCAGTCCATCCCAGCCAAAACCATGATAACCATGATAATATCAATAATATCACAGATAAAACTTCTGTTACATGTTTTTTATATACCACTCCTCTATCTCCATCTCCTTCTTTGAAGTCCTTCTCATAAGAAATATTATCTCATAGTAAACTGCTGTATGACTACCAAAGTTTGAGCATATCTGTTTTCTAGGAAATGACATCCCCATGAACAGGAAAAGCCGAACCATTTTTCGAGTTCTAGACCATGTCTTTAAGCATCTGTGGCCTGTAATGTTTTCTGTCAGTTTAGCATCCATTGTGGCTTCATGTCCACAGGTGAAAGATTATTCAGAATCTGCACTTGCCAGCAGAGTTTTTTGATGGGTCTAATATGCCTCCCCTAAAGACTTATTTTCCGGTACCATATTGATAGGCTATTTCAGTTCAAAAAGGCAGGCTTTGCAGACTTTAAATAATATGATGTCTTCATCTATCTACCAAAAACTTTTCCGGTTTTTCAGGAATGCTTAGCTGAGATACAGGTTCTTATGGCTGATTCCCCTTGTGTCATTTTCATGAGGAGGAAAAAACAAAACAAAACAAAACAAAAAAACAAGAACAGAAAACACTGTACTGGCTTTCAAAGGTTTTACCTGAAGAATTTTCTGACTGTCATGTCTCTTGTAAATCCCATATTTCCTCAGTAAATGCAACCCTATTCACACTAAATTATAAATACTCATTGTCTTTTTACACAGACAGAAAATCCCAGAAGGACTCATGTCAAGACTGAAAGACTTTAGGGGTGTTAGTGTCCTCACAAAGAATACCATACTGGTACTATAGTATAGTAACCATTATAGTGGTTACTATAATGTGCCATATAATGTCACCAAACTGCCAGCAGAGAAACTACCTTAATTAGAAGGACACGTTTGAATATTTTAAGCAGTGAGGGTAGCTTCATTGTGGAACATTTTACACTTGACAATTGCAGAGAGGTCACCTGCAGCTCCTTTCACACTTACTAAGTGTTACTCACTTTCTGAAATATCCCATGACCATGCTGCTTTGGTAGAGTCTTCTTTCAGTCTTCATTTAATTAAGAACTCTTAAGGTTCCTCCTTCAGGTAATTATTAGCTATGACTCTATTCAGTTACTCATAATGTGAATGAAAATATAGAAAATTACTTCAAAGATGTTTACAGTTCCCCCTCCTAACCTTCTTTCACAAAGTGTGACCTATTTTGTTGTATTCTTTAAGAGGAGCTGAGAGGGGCAAGCCTTGTCCTTTATAGCTAACATTCAGTGAAGGGAGCATTATGGAGGACAAACTGATGGTTAATACTAATATAGAAATTTCATAATGTACGAATGTGTGAACACTAGCATTGTGATTGTCACATAGGTACAACATTTGAAAGAAGGAAAGTTACAGGTATGTATCCATCCATTCTAGTACCAAGACAACTGATACATTGACTTCCTGGGAAAAAAAAAATGGCTTCTGATTGCAGAGAGCTTTAAAAATTGTCATTCAACACTTGAGTTTATCTTGTATACATCTAATGAGAACTTTTACTTATCATTTACATAGTAGCTGATTTTCAAGTGACACAAACAGCAGCTAAAATACAGGAAACTGTTCTTGCTACCTCTCTTGTTATCTATCTATTCACAACTTCTTCCTAAAGAAGATCCTAAAACATAATCATCTAAGATAAAGATTATGTGCTCTTTACTCTTCACATTTACATGCCAGCAAAAATCAAGGTTTTACTCAGCATGTTTTCCTCAGTTTAAGTTCCTTACTATGCTACACTGAACTGAGAAAAATTGAGAGGGCAAGGACATACTCTCTTTTTCTGCTTAAAGAGGAATCTTAAAGTGTCCTCAACTCCTCTAAGCAGAGTTCAAAGTAACCTAAGGATGACTTGATTTTTTCTTTTTTATTCGTATTTAGCTAAAGGTGTAGTGTGAGGTTAAGTTAGAGCAATTGAGAAGCAAAGAGAAACTACAGTATGTTATTTGATTTGTTTTGATCAGAACCTTCTGTCTATATGTTGCGGTAAGACCTACTGTGCTTTTCAGAAGGTAAACACACTGTCTGGATGATCTGGCTAACATTAACCATAGTTGCACTGCAGATTTTGCTTTAGCACATTTGTACTGAACCCAAAGAAAGAAAAAAATAATCAATTATTTACATTGTTTTCTCAACCTGGAGTCAAGCATCAGCAGTATTTTCAAGTTTAGTGTAGCCTGAACTGTCTGAACCAGATGACTTCAGCCAAGGGTGAACTTGAACAAGAAGTGGACCAAAACGCCAATGGAAACCATCACGATTTCAAATATTTATTCATTAAAATCTTCTACAGTCAGAAGAAGTATGATGATGATGGAAGGGTGGATCCTCACTTGTTGATCCACTAATGTGGATCTTTTTCTGTTTTGTAACAGTTCACTTGTTTTTTCCTCATTGACTTGTTTTTGCATGTTTCATTCAAGTTTTACTATACATGCGTTTTTTTTCCATGTTCTGGATATCTGCTTTTAGTTCTCATTTTTATCCCTAAAATCTGCTTGACACAGTTCAAAATGACATTATTTTAATAGCCAGTAAATGGTCAATCACAATTAATGTTTACAGCCTTGTGGTCACTATATTGTCCCATGCTTTTACTTTGAAGGACTCTGATAATATCCCGTACCTTTGACAGTCTTGATACAATCTGCTTGTTTTTTTTTTCTTGATAAAATTTGTTTGTTTATTTCTGATAAGACAACAAACACTTTGGTGGCACAGACAAATCATCCATGTGCCCATGTTCTGGATCTTCAAACAGTGCATCCAAGCTCTATCAGAAGAGGCAGACTTACATATGCATAGAGACATTCAGACACAAACCTCTGACATCCCTGCTCCACACAGTCATGCGATCAAATTACAGCACTTTGGTAGAAGACAATGGTAATTTGTTTTGAATGTACTTTATTTTTTCACTCAAAATATAAATAAGGAAACCAAAGATTTTCTTTGGACATCAGTGCTACTTTGTATGTATAGGGAAAAATCTACTACATTTATTTTTACTTTATGTAATGCCTTAAAAAATGTCCTCAGCTCTAAAATCACCTTTCCTTCCCACAAACAAACAAACAAACAAACACCTTTTTTTATTTCTTCCCTGCCAAGTATCTGTCATGTCCCTGAGTCACCTTTTCTTCTCAGTAAACCCAAGGAAATGTCAAGAATTTTCAATATTTAATGATATGCTTTATTTTAATATGAACTGGAACATCAGGGTTGTTTCACCATGATACATGGCTAAACTCCAACACAACCACTGTCTCCCTTTCCCTCCTTAAAGGAAGAGGGGGAAAACATATGATGAAAAAGGTCATAAGGGTTTTGTCCTTACTTCAGCAAGGATGAAGATATCACTCATCAATTACTGTCACAGGCAAAACAGACTCAGCATGGGGCAGACTAATGTAATTTTTTGCCTATTCCTAACAGATTAGAGCAGTGAAAAACTAAAAGCAAAATAAAAACACCTTCCCCATATCCACCCTCTTTTACCTCCTCCCCCTGAATGGTCACTTCATCTCTGCTGCTCCTTCATGGTCACTGTCTTCCACTTCTCTAATGAGAGGTCCCTCTCACAGGTGCCATTACACCAGAACTCCATTTGTGGGCTTCCCACAGGCTGCAGCTCTCCAAGCACTGCTCCCACACAGTTCCATACCATGGGGCCCACACTTTAGGACTAGAATGCTTCCAGTATGGGTCCCCAAGGGCAGAAACTCTCCCAGGCCTCTTTCTCCACTGCAGGGTCCTCTCCACCGGCTGCAGCTCCAGCCCAGGAACTGCTCCCACAGGGGCTCTCCATGGGCTGCAGCCTCCTTCAAGTCAGGCCATAGCCATAGGCCAGCCTGTACAAGAGCTCTAGCACTGGCCTCTCCACAAGCTGCTGCATGGAAATCTGCTCTGATATGGTATTCCACGGGCTGCCAGGGGACTTCTTCTCCAGCACCTTATTCTTCACTGACCTTGGTGCCTACAGAGCTGTTTCTCTCCACATTTTCTCACTCCTCTCTCCCAGGTGCTGTTGTGCAGCAGTTTTTTCCCTTCCTTAACTCTGATCTTCCAGAGGCACACCCAGCATCCCTCATGGCTCAGCTCCGGCCAGCGGTGGGTCCCTTTTGGAGCATCTGGAGATGGCTCTGATCTGACATGGGGCAGCAGCTGGGCTCTGCTCACAGAGGCCACCTCTGCAGCCTTCTCTGCAACCCACACCTTGCCACCTAAACCCAATACAACTGCATACAATGAAAAGTGATAAAACTTTTGTATGGGACAAAGGAAACAAAAAATCTGAAAAATTAGTTATGTCTTGCCTTTTTATTATTGCAGAAGAGATCCCACCTTCCAGCAATTTTCTATGTCATATCAGCTTTTGACAACTACACATTTTCCTTGCTAAGAAAAAAATGTTTTTCATTCAGCTCTGAAGATTGTGTCTACATTATTGTCTGGATTGGGACTGTATTTTTAAAGCAACACTCCTTATTGTTACTATTTACTCTCCTTTATTTTATTCAGCATGGTTTCAGAAAGTACACAAACTCAATTTTTTTAGATGATATTAAACTAGAAGATACATTTCAGAAACACATACTTCTGCTGCTAATGAACTTTCAGTACTAGGACCAGAATAAATTTATGCTCAATACTCCTGATCTCTATACACTGCAGACAGCAGGTCCTTAGCACTAGCGTGTACTGCAGGTCTTCTGCCTTTGATCCATGCTAGCTACTCATGGAGACACAGCCTAAGGTGTTTGCCCTGAGCATCTCTGCTTCTCTTACACTGCAGGCTTCTTACTTATTGGTGCATCCTACTCAGTCTTCAGTCACTGATGACCATGTTTCATTACTGTCAGAGAAGAGACTGTTTTCTCCTCTGCATCAGCTCCACAGTCAGCAGTCAGAATGAGTCAACATACCCAACGTCAGTCTCAAAAGACTGTCACAAGTGAAGAATTTGTTGGAAATCAAACTGTGATCTTTATGATTGGTTTGATTGTGTAATTGAAATTGTTATTGAAAGTGACTCAAAGTCACTGACTTAACGGGCTTTGGATGAGTTTGGATCACTTGGATATTTTGAGTCAAATGTCAACAGCTGATATGCTTGTGTACGTTAAGTATGTTTTTATATAAATATATAAAATCCAGATTCTATATATATAGAAATTGAAATCACACATAATGCATATATATGCTTTCAATATAATGCACAGCTCCTACACTTAAAAAGTCATTTGTATCAAAGACATAAAAAATGTTTCAAAACTCTTGTGAATCACTTTTTTGTTTAATGTAGGCTTTCATTTCCACAAGTCATCCTACGCAAGGGGAAACTAATGTGAAATGCTAGTGCCATCACCTAATGCAATCTAATGATAGATAGCAGTTTCTATCTGTACATTCTTTATAGTATACCAACCCTAACAGAAGCAATATTATCATTACTTGAAACTGGTGTATGTTTGCAATATTACTGCTATAACCTCTATAAGTACTGTAGCAAACATATTTGTACTTCTCTTACAATGCTCTTATTTTTTAGATGATTCAGATTTGGGCATTGCCTTTGTATAACAGATGGCTGAATGGTGATTCAGGATGCTAATTAGTCTTTTGCATTTTCCAGCTAACCTTAGATAGACACATTCCTCTGAGAGATGATTACACTATGTGGTTTTAAACACTAGCAGATATTTGCTAAAATACTTTTGTAATGAGCCCTTTATAAACAATAAAATTGTGATTAACTGGTATAGTAAACACATGATACCAGGAAGACAGTAATTAACAACACTGTGGCACTTTAAAGGACTGATTTACATATTTTAACATTCTTTTAAATTGGAGACTCTTCAAATGGAACTAAGAAATGCTTGCAAAATTTCAGGGAAAGCTGCTAAAATGAAGGATGTGGAATTTCTGTCTGGAGACAGTCACTTATCCACAGGTGAAGTAGAAGGGGGAGAACATGGTAAAAAAGCTGGTCATGGTAAATAAAACCTACATGGAGGGAAATAGGAAACAAAGGATCAGAGATGTATGTTAGATAATAGATGTGATTAAGTCTATGGCTGTAAATGTACATTTTTCTTCATACAAAAACAAATTTCTTTCAATGAGTCATTAGCCCAAAAAATCTGATTTGCATTCACACTTCATTAAATAAACATTCTGGAATCATGTCAGAAATAATTAAATGTCTAAGCATAGTGAATCACCAAAGTATCCTTGACAGAAAATCTTGTATGTGCAGAAATATATATATTCCTCTTCACACAGAAGTGTTGCTGAAAAAGACTCAAAAAACAATCTGAAAAGGAGAAAATAAAAGCATTCTACATCAACATTCAACATCAAGCAATGCCACTGATATAATCTCTGCTATATAACTGTTACTTCTGTATGATGAATAAATAACACAATAAGTACCACACTATGTACTAACTTCACATTATCAAAACCAAACGAATGCCTGTTTTCTGTGAGTGGTTCATTATGTTCTATATTTTTCAGTTTTTTATGACTATGTGATACTTTATTTTTCATGCATTTATTTGTAGTCAGGGCTGGCTCTTATCTTGGCAAATTTAAGGTCCATCCCCAGTAGATATTTGTACTCTTAAGCAAAATCTTCTTAGGTCTTACATCTCTTTTTCACTAATTGCAGGTCATGCACATTCTAGAATGAAGCCTGGCACACTAACACAGCAGAACTGGACAAACATATATCAGAAGAAACAGCATACAGCGGAAAAGAAATTCTATGTCTGTACAACAGCCTTCAGTAGGGATTTCCCTTTTTATCCCCAAACTTGCAGAGACAAACAATTTGGGCTAAGCAAGAAAAGCAAGATATAAGAGAAAGTTTAAGGTCCTTGACAAGATAATGAACATTTTTTACATCTTGCTTATAATAGCTGTTGTTGTACTATAGAATATTGTTCCTGTGTTGTGAAAAACATGCACACACATATCTACTGGAAAATTTTTTCTTGTGTTCCCAACAAACTATAAAGCTTTATATTTATATAGAACTTCCATTGTTTGCATTGGTTTAATCCTGGTCTACTTAGTAGAAGAAACAAGAAAAAAAAATAGACTTTACAAAAACATTAAACAAATGAATTAAGTGTAATATCACTTATTCAAATGAAATATGGAGAATCAAAAGTGAAGATGCTTTTAAAAACTGAACTGGGAAATGATAAGGTAATTTTAAATGTCAAAATCTTTATATATTAAATTGCCTTGCATTTGTAGTTTGTACAGGTTTTCACTAAAATAATTATTTATTTTAGACATGAAGTATATTTTTCATATACTTAACTTTGAAATTTTGGAAGTGCTCATTTTCTTTGGAAGTGTGAAATAATATGGAAATAAGAAAAAAAAAAAAACAGGTAGTTGACACTAAACTGAGTGTCTGTCAGCTGTCTCCTGTTGGTAATGGCCATTCTTTAAACTACAAAAAAGGATGTTTCTGTGACCTAGCCATGTTAAAGAGAAAATTTGAATTGAATCTCATTTGAAATAGCATTTACACAGGAGGAATGACACCAAGAGAGAGCAGATAAGGAAAAAACAAACAAACAAGCAAACAAACAAAAAAAAACACCTTAAAAGCCCACCCTACCTCAGTATAGCCACATGTCCAGTCATCAGGACATTCAATTAAATTATGGGTTAATTGATAACCAAAAGACTAGTGCATCTCATCTCATTTAGTTTTCCTCCTGTTTTGACTAGAAATTTCATGTTGAATTCAGACATTCTTTTTCAGGAAGTGAGTTTTCATAACTGATAAATTCTTACAGTCGAGTCTTGATGAAGAACCATTTTCTGACTGCCACTGCTCCTTTTTTTTTTAAAAAAAAAAAGTTGTTGAGTGCTGAGATATTAAGACAGTTCTAACATTGATTGTAAGAATGTGTAACGAGTTGTAATGGTTTAATTAGAGTTAAAGGTTTTTGGTTAGGCTGCAGTGGATGTGTAATATTGGTATGTAGATAATTGTTGCCTAAGGGAAAGGTAGAAATTTGTAAAGTATCTTGAAACTCACATCTTTATTGCAGATATTCATGATTTTCAGTACTGATATAAGAATGAGAGATTCACTCTGAGAAGGTAAATTGTAATATTCATGTTGTGAATAACCTTGATTTTTGTGTAACACCTCCAAAGATGCCCTTCTTTTTCTGCTGTTTCTGATCATTATAAAAAGCCTTTCTTAGAAAGAATATTGGATGTTAGGAACTAGATCTAAAATGTATATTTAAGGAGAACTCACAGTTGGGTTAAGTATACTGGTCAAATGTTATTTTTCAAAGAAAATGAGCATGGGGAGAACACGTTCTGAGGGGTTAAAGAGGCTGTTCTAGAGGGAATGTATAAGTTGGAAACTGATACAGAATGTGTGATTTGAATCTTTGCTCTGTCCTTTCAGCACTGCAGGGAGAGTCGGGTAAATAACAATTTCATGGATGGCTTCTAGTCTTTGTAATTTTAGCAACTTAATCTCACGTTTAATATTTTCTTATTAATTATAAATATTGTGATTTGTGGTGGCAGTCAGTAAAATACTTATTTCTAGACATATGTGGACATACTCAGGTTATTTCAGCATAAGACATTGTATGCCTTGTTCACCACAGGAGGTATTTTTTTAAGGGTAAGGGTCAGAGGTGGTAGCTAATAAGAAAACATTTGTATGAAAGGAAGGATTTCTCTGTTGACACTATTTTTAGTTTTCTTCATACTCTGTTTATATTTCATAGTATTTATTAGATTTCAAGTGATATCTGGCAAATATTTTAATCCAACATATTAGTACCTTACCATTCTGTGCATAGGCCAGATTTTCAAACGCAGGTATTTAAAATTAAGCTTATGAATTCTTATTTAGGCATGACTCTTGCAATAGCCTTAATTTCAAATGTACTGAAGTCAACAAAAATTTCTCTGTTTTGAAACAGAGCATCAGCTGGGTAATTCAGAGAAGGCCCTTTTATTTTGTGCTTTCATAAGTGTATAGAGGACATTTGAAAGGTGAAACAATGCTGTTATAGAGTACTGTGTTGTTGTACCTCTGTGTAGTTTAATTATTTCCATAGTAGGAGACTGAGAGTATTAGTTTTTTATTTTTTCTTCCTGAAATGCCCAGAATTTGATAAAACTCTGTACTTTAGAAGTTCATTAAGATCTTTCGTTGATCACTAAAGTAACTATTTAGTTAAGATCTGCAATTATTAATGAAATACAGACATTGAAAAAACTTAATTGCAGTAGTTTATTTCTTTTACACATATAATTGCTGTATATAGTATATAAATAAAAGAATAATCATGTCACAGTTTGGCCAAATTATACTAATTCAACACTAGGCTCTTGTTCTAAACATTGGATTTCACATACTCCAACTTGTAAGGTTATGTACTAGAGTGTCTGTTCTTTTATAGGTGTCTGGTCAAGGACTTTTTCAAAGGACCTTTCCAATAAGAAAACCAAGTTTGGTCAGTCACACTAATTCACAGGGGCATGTAGGAAAGTTTACTCCAGCAAGGTTATCTGGGCATCTAACTAGTGAGCCAATTATCAGCTTCCCATTCTCATTAGTTGGTGCCATCAGACTACAGGTGCAACTTCCAGGAAGATCAACCTGGACTTTACAGCTGGTAAGATGAACCAGGGGGAGACGATAAGTGAACTAAGTAAATCCTCTGGACTGGGAGGGTGCAGAAACTGCAGAGCTTTGCAAACATGTGGGGATGTGCATGGGGAAAGGGGAGCAGAAGGAACAAAGTGGGGGATAGGTAGAACAGTGTAGAAAAAGGGCCGGTCACATGTAAAACGGGCAGGTCAGTCTGTTTGTCTGTCTGAGCCCTGTACCTGATCATTGCAGTCTGTCCCGTCTTCTTATATTTTCTCATTACATCTTAATTCTTTCTCTTCATATTTGTACTCTCTCCCATGTGTATGCATGCTGAAAGTCTAATTGCCAGCTACTGGTGAGACCTTTATGTGTGAGAGTGGTATTACTGTCAGTTATTGAAATCAGGTCAGGGGTGTAGGTACCCCCGGCCTGTGGTTCCAGTTGCTGGAGTGGGTCCTAGAGTCAGTAGCTGAATCCTCTCTGGGCCTGAGGAGGGCTCCACAGTCTTTGAGCCCAGGGTGCCAGCTACTGGGAAGACCTTCCTGAGTGGACTAAGTGCCAGCTACTGGAGTCAGATGGTGGGTGTAGGTGCCCCTAGCCTGTGGTGCCAGCTCCTGGAGTGAGCAGAGTCCTCTGCTCCTCGCCAAGGGGTGGAAGCAGTATGTGCTCCCAGACCAGCTGCTGGGGGGGGTACTGGTGTGACTGAGGTTAATGCAGTCTGCATACTGGCAGCTGGAGCAGGGCTATGGGTCACAGCCCATGTGCCTGGTACCTGCCACTGGCGGTAGGCCAAGTGTGTGCATCTTCCCCAGCCTGGTGTGCATGGGTGTGCATGTAGACCTTAAGCCTGGCCAGCTGGTGAGTAGCTGATCTGAGGCCTCAGATCTGGGCCTCAGTATCAGGCTGGAGGGGCGTCTGTGCTGGTGCACCCAGGGGGACCTGCAGACTTGGAGTACCTGAGGGATGAGGCAGTGTGTGCATTTGCAGCAAAATTCAAGCTTGACTAGACGGTGAGTAGGCAACCCAGGAAGTGGATATGAGGACCCAGGATCTGAGCAAGGGTGCTGGGTGCATAGAGGGGCTGTGCTGGTACCCGAGGCATCCTGGTGAGGGTATGCTGGACGGTCAGAGGGTCTGTGCTGATTCTTAAGAGATCTGGCCGTGAACCTAGGCAGTAGTGTGTGTGTGCCTTCACTAGTGAACTTCTGTCTCTACCAGCTGCAGAGGAGGAAGGGGACTCAGCTGTCTGTGTCTATGTTTTATGTGAGTCCTGCTGCTGGAGGCAGCACAATCTGTCTCTGGGATACGTGCTCAGCTCTGCGGCTGGCTGGGCCTACAAAAGGGAAAGCAGCAGCCACATCCCCGGCCTGGGCAGTGACTCTGGGACCTCAGAGCACTAGGCTGGGCCCCAGCAGCTAGACATGACCAGTCCTGGGCCAGAGTAACTAGGTTAAGGAGGCTGTTCTTTTTATCTCACTTAACACAGCTGATATGGACTTTATCCTGTTTGGGGTTTTTAAAGTCACACACTTCTGTATTTATCCATGATGGGATTCATTCTGTCTAATTTTTGATGGCCTCAACTTCTAGATCTCAGTCATCCTAGACTCTACTTCCCTAAAAAATTTTACTGTTTTTCGTGTATCTATTTTAGGGTGAGGAAAATCACAGTTAATAAGTAAATATTTTGTTTCATTGGCTATAGAAGATGCTTGTGACTAAAGAGATCATATTTTTATGTTGTATACAAGTTTCCTTTTCTAGATTTTTCCAGGCTTTCTGGGTATTTGGCTATCATATGAGCAGAAATCTAAGTCAAAATAACAGCACATACATGCTATATCAGTAAAGAACATTTAGCACATTTTCATATGTAAGTCCAATTTTACTTATATCCACTCTCCAAATATTTTGTAGTCCTGATTATTGCCATACTGCTTGATGCAGAGCAGATATCCCAGGCAGAAACCTGATATAGCTGTTATCACGATTGATTTTTTTTTTTTTTTTTTACTCCTAAAACTACAATGCACTGGACTGGAAGGGACTTTACGGATCATTTGGTCTAATTCCTTCTTCGAAAGGCATCTATATAGCAATAACACACAGTTCCTGGAAAAAATCTGACAATAAAAGCCGAAATGAAACACAGGCAAAATACAATACTTACAGTTTGACAAACATCATCAATCAGTCAGTAACAGTAACATACAATAAGAGAAGGAGAGGTATCAAGTACAGAATAACACCAGAAAGTATCTGTGTATCTCAGATGAAGCAGTATCTTTATGAGCTTTTGCTGGTCCAGAATGTGTGTTCCTGTTACCACAGCAAAAAGGTCTGCTGTTGCTCTGATACTAGTTAGTGCACTTTTATTAAGCATTACTGTCAGCTATTTATATCTAAATGTGTGGGGAGAAACGAAGTTCTCCAAAAGAGAAACGGCAACAACAAATTGAATTTCACTATTTATTTGCAGTAGGGAAGTAATCAGTTGTTTAATAAAGTGTGTTATTTTAGATTTCCAAACAGCTAATGACATAATTGTTTAGGTCTAGTAGTTGTTCCAAGTAAATTATTGGTTCTTTGGTGATGTATTATCAAAATGAGTTCTATAATATTTTCTGCAGAAACTTGTGAGGATGATTGAATAATTTTGAGAATTATATTATTCATAAAAGAAATACAGATTACTGAAGTGTTTTATGATATCCATAGTTGCAGTTACATTTGCCAAATAATCTTTCCGTTTCTAAAGCAAAGAGTTGTGTTAACAAGCACTGTACTGTATCTTAGCTGCAGTCATATAATAAAAATCTTTAAAGAAAATAGAAAGTCAATAAAAGTATCTAAGTTAAGATCTGCAGAAGCCCTTTTAAACAAAATTCAAATAAACACCTTAATAAATGGTTGTACATGTGTGGCCTTCCTTTGCCATGATGTGTTTGCCTCAAAGTAATTGGCCTTTTACTGGTAAGACAGCACATTTACAAAGGTATGGCTTACAGAACAGTCTCTGTAATGGTACACATACTGATGTTTTCTCCAAGTTATTTTATTTCTAAGGAGTAGATCCATAATCATTCTAGAATATTCATGAAATAAATAGATTTTTTTTTTCAAGACTCTCTGGAAATAAAAAGGCCTAGAATGTATCTATTAACATCAAAGGGCTTTGAATTCAGGCATAGGCATAGGAAGTGTACATTGAATAATATCTGATTTATTTTTCTCCATGCAAAGATATATATTGTTGATACTGTGAATGTGTACTCCTAAAGAAATTCAAAGAATAGTCATTTTGAAATTTACTAAAATGCATTCCACTGACTTTTATTTTTTTATGTTTTTATGTATTGATAGAGAATCAGAACATAAGCATAAACAGTGATATTCTGGCTTCACTGACATAATAGATTCCCTTTCATTTCACTGAGACAAAATTTTACTCAGTCTGAAGTCTCTAAGGACAGCTATGCCAGAGCCAGAAATTCTTCAATTCCCATGGTTTTGTTTTGTTTTGTTTTTGTTTTTACAGAAAAGTCAATCTCAGATCTTCACGTTTCATAGAGCATTTTTCTAAGCATTCTTGAATTCCTTGTAACAGCATAGCATTTATTTTCCAGTTGTCAAAACTCCGAGAATTACAGTAGTGTTTAAAATGTTCAAAAAAGTGAAATTTATGTAGAGAGAATAAAAGACAGAACTAAATAGGCAAATATCAGAATGATCTATGACAGAATGATAGTCAAAAAAGATCGTCATAATATACTAAAAATGCTGCCTCAACATCAGTATATATTTTCAAATGACCTAAACTAGCATATTGACTTTTCAGATAATTGCAGACAACTAATTTGAATTCTTTTTACAGTAGTTATTCCATCTTCAATGTAGTTTCTGGAATATAATTGTCAAGGACTTGTGCTAAGACTTTCATATCCAGGCAGGAACTGCAGTTCTGTGATTCCTCTGCATTATTCTTTCAACGAGTACAGCTGAAAAAGGCAAGTTTACATTTTAAGTGACCAGTTTATCTGGTGAAGAGTACTATCTTGGAGAGAACAGCAATATTTGTACGAAATGCAGACATTAAACCTGAGCATACAAATTTCCAGTTGTTGGGATATTTTGGAGCAGTGCATTTTGATTTTCATAGGCATAAGACAAAAAATCGAACCTCTTGCCACTACCATTTCCAGTTATTGATTGTTTCCAAACTGCAAACATACCTAAGTGCTGAGATATTGCTGCAGTTAGATTAAGTAATGTACTTTGGGCTATAAATGCATCTTCTTAAGAAAAAAAATCTTTCATCTACTAATACTGCAACGCACATAATGTAAGTTTATATACTCAAAATTGATCAGACTAGCTGGAGAAAAAGTGATGCAGCTGTCCATTTTACCTGACGAATAGTCGAAGGCAAATTTTCTGTAGGCTTTAACTTTTGCCTGTCACAGTAATAGAAATTTTATTATGGCCTTTAATGAAGATAGAATAGCTATGTAGCTCTCACAAAGATTATTCACAGGAATACAGAAATTAGTACAGTCTGTTTCTGCACCGAATGTGTTCTGGATTTTTATTTATTTATTTATTTAGACTTTTTATTTGTTTCTGTCTAGTCAGTATACAAGTTGGTAAGAATGTATACCTTTTAAATAAAATCTGCTGTTGTTATGATGTGAGGGCAAGATAACTTACCTGAAGTAGACACTTTTAAGAATGGTGTTGGAAATTTAGTGATTTTTTTAATTTTTTTAAGTTTTAAATAAAGCAAAACAAAAAAAGAAATCTATTTCATGAAAGTATCAAGAAAGGTTCTACAAGAAACAAAATTTATAACAAATATATGAATGCATTCTGTCTCTGACAGTTTAAGGGTAAAGACATTTTTTATGATGTAAAAATATATCCTTAAAATATGTTTTTATAGTTTTTTTTTCTTAAATTAAACTAGCATTAACTCAAAATTTCTGCAGATCAATGAGTGCTATCTTCTACTATTTTTATTTCCATTATGTTGGATTTTCCAACTTTTGCACTGTTTAAGCAATGGATACAGTGAAATTTTCATTTGAATTATAACAGCATTGTACTCTTAGTCCTCTCTCCTCTGCTCACTGCACTTCTGTGATGCATCAGCAATTAAACTGTTAAAGCATTGGTTGGCAACTTTTGGAAACAAGGTATTATTAATTCCAGGCATTTTCTCACAGAGGTATCTACTGTAATTATTATAATTAATTTCTGAACCAGGAAGATGCAGGCCAATGGATTTTACCTGCAAGCCTTCTGCAATAATACTCCAAAGAAAAGCAGAAATAACAGAGAAAGACAAATTCATTTATTAAGGGCTTAGTTTTGCCCTCAGTGTGTCCCTTTCTGGTACTCCCTAAATCAAACAGTTGAAATCTGTCCTGCACAGTGATCAGTCTGAAGACATGCAATGAGCAGCCCATATTTGAAACACAAGTTTCTGAATTTGCCTTTATTACTCATTAGATGGCATGGGTTCAGCACCTAGGTATTACTAGTGCGTGTTGGGGGCTGGGGAAGACTAACATATTCACAGTCTTTAGTTATAATAAAGTTATGAGATGCAGCATCTGATCTTAGCATTTGTAACACTTGTCTAATTCAGCTAACAAATTCTGGAGCCATTTTGTTGAGAAGATAAGTGTTGTGATTGTAAATACGCAAGGAATACTTGTTACAGTTTAATTTTGGTGGCTTTGTGTTAGTCAACGGTCTGACTGCTGAAACAATTTATTCAGTGGCAATACAGGGGTGACTAATGCATGCCACTATCAATGAACATCTTCAAATAAGTCTTGATATATTGCTTTGGGTTTTTATTGGAAATGTGGCGCAACCTGGTAGTGAGAAAGAATTTGAGGAAAGGGAAATGGAATAACGTGTTCTCCACATTCAAGGATGGCTGAATTATTTCTGAACTTGTGAATAAGGAACTAGCTGTGCTTTGTGCCAACTTCCCGTTTTCTGTATTTTCATCATATATGACATTTAGATTTGTTGCAATCTATTAGCTTACAGCTGTGGGCTGATAAGAAGGAATTTAATCAATACATAAACCTCAGAAATGAAATTCTGAAAATCTGAAATGACAAGATTGTCGCAGTAACTTTACCTTAATTACTGCTCACAGAGCTGTGGTGGAGACAACTCATTGCAAAGCAGAGAAATGAAATCAATGGTGAGTGCCTGGTGGTAGTGCTCAACTTTATAGAAATTACAGAAATGTTCTTCCTTTCTCGTTATAATTTTCAAAGCCCTTCTGCTTTTCTTAAATTGCTGTCAAGTGTGCTCTAAATGAGGTAAGAATGAAATTTGTCTTCTTGGTGTACTTTGCAGTCCTGACTGTCCTGACTGCAGCAGAACATGACCAAAACTGCTCAAACATAACACTCAGAACAAAAAGGGACAATGGAATAGAACCATATTAATTTATTGAGTTAATTTCACCTTTGGTAATTACTATATTTATCAGTGATTACCTATAAATATTACTAATCAGAGGGTTTTAATATGTTGGAAGTTTTTACTTGTGGATTTATGTGCATGTAGGCATCAAATTAACAAATAGCTGATTTAAATTTATTATTCACTATTTTCATCCATTAATTCACTTTTCAAGAAGCTGTCAGTACCTTTCTACACCATGCAACAAAAGCTCAGCCAGTAGCAGTGAACTGTGTTCCTTTGGTGCCTTGTTACTGAAGACACAGCGGCTGAATGAACTCTCGACTATACATACATACAGTTACCCACATATTGGGTTTACACGGCAAGGTATTTGTGACAGGGTGTGTGTGCGCCCATGCATGGGCGCAGAGATGGCCTCTGTAAGCAGAGCTCAGTGCCCCATGTCAGATCAGAGCCATCTCCAGATGCTCCAAAAGGGACCCACCGCTGGCCGGAGCTGAGCCATGAGGGATGCTGGGTGTGCCTCTGGAAGATCAGAGTTAAGGAAGGGAAAAAACTGCTGCACAACAGCACCTGGGAGAGAGGAGTGAGAAAATGTGGAGAGAAACAGCTCTGTAGGCACCAAGGTCAGTGAAGAATAAGGTGCTGGAGAAGAAGTCCCCTGGCAGCCCGTGGAATACCATATCAGAGCAGATTTCCATGCAGCAGCTTGTGGAGAGGCCAGTGCTAGAGCTCTTGTACAGGCTGGCCTATGGCTATGGCCTGACTTGAAGGAGGCTGCAGCTCATGGAGAGCCCCTGTGGGAGCAGTTCCCGGGCTGGAGCTGCAGCCGGTGGAGAGGAGGCCCCTGTGGAGAAAGAGGCCTGCCTGGGGAACTGCCGCCCATGCCGGAGCAGCTTGTGATGGGTGGGACCCATGGTATGGAGCCGGAGCCATGTGGGAGCAATGCTTGGAAAGCTGCAGCCTGTGGAAGGACAAGTTCTGGAGAGATGGCATTCCGTGGGAGAGACCCCACCTGAAGCAGGGGCAGAGGGTGGCTATGAAGATGATCACAGAGATGAAGCATTATGGACTCACCACAGCCCTCATTCCCCACTCCCCTGCACCACTCAGTGTGAGGAGGTAGAAGAATGTGGATAGGAGGAAGGTGTTTTTGTTTTGCTTTTAATTTCCCAGTGTTCTAATTTGTTAGGAATAACCAATAAATTACATTAATCTGCCCTACATTAAATCTGTTTTGCCTAAGACAGTAATTGCCGAGTGATCTCCCTGTACTTATCTCAATCCACAAGTTTTTTTCATCACATTTTCTCATCTTGTCCTTCTAAATAAGACAGTAGTGTGGTGATACATAGCTGTCTACTGGTGTTAAATCATCACAATCCAAAACAGAATCAGCTAATTACTGAAAGTGATCTGTTTAAGGAAAACTTAGTGAAAAATTCTGGCTTCATGTGAGAGTTATGAGAAGGCTGTCCTGATCTGCAGGACTGACTTTTCTCATAACCTTTGAGAACTATTATCTAATCTAGTGGTGCAGTAATAATATATATATATATATTTTTCAATTGCCTTATACATTATTATTAAGTCACTTTGTGGACAACTTTTGTCTAAGATAATTTTTCTGTTTCTAAGACCTTTCTGCTTGTTTCTTGTATTTCATAAGAAGCTATGCTTCACTAAGACGGGCACCATGTTCAAAATTAATTGAAATAGATAAAAGGATTTTTATTTTTAAACATTTTGAAATAATTTCAATATTCAATATTTCAATTTCAGTTTTTTTTTTTCCCCTCCTATGTCTGGTTTTTGTCTTTCAGTTAACAAATAGTACAAATAGTACTGGAGAAGAAAGTTTGCTTAAAATCTTTTGGACCAAAATCCTTGGAAGTCAATTTTGGAATTGAATGCTTTCTCCCTGACAGCACTCTAGAGGTAGTTATTTTTATTCAAATTAAAATGGAGTCTGAAAGTCAGGTCAAGAACTTTGCTGTTAACAATCTTTGCCTTGTATGAGGCACCTGGGAGCATCTCAAATGCTAAGGTCCCAGCCATTTGACACCCAACAGATCAGCAGTAATGTTTACATTCATTCCAGTGATTGCAGATGCCAGAAGTGAAATAATTGCCTTGACATTGAAAAGGTGCTTAGGTTGTTAAAATTCTGAATCTTAAATTTTCAAAACTGAGGTAAACTGTAGCCCCGCATAGAACATAGCCACAACCTAGTCTGAATTGACAGATCTATGGACTAGATGTGCTTAAAACAAAAAAAAAAAAAAAAAAAAAAAAAACTATGAGACAAATGTTTTTTGATTTTATAGTAAATTGCGCATAATTGTATCTACCTTTTGATCTATTATCAAACTTGTAAAAATGGAGAGTATTTGCTTTGTTTGAAAGCATAAGGTGGAGTCTCCTGAGAACAGTAGAAAGCTGAAAGCAGACAATCAGGCTTACTAGACTGTGGTAATAATGTCTTGCTGACAAGATATTCTGGATGGGTTTAGATGTAATTTAGGAAATGTCTGAATGCTAGCACATTTAGATATATGGCTAATATTGAATATTTCTTTGGTTTATAGGATGATTTTTTTTTTTTTACTTTAGTTACAGAAAAAAAATAGGAGGGGGTGATTATTTTTTTGAATCTTTCCTCTTATCTGCTGCTTGTAGGGACAGTGTTAATAAAATTTGGAATCAAAAGAAGTCCACACAATTGTTTTAATTTCTATGAAAACAAAAATCACAAAACAAGAAAGAAACCACCTTTCAGTTAATTTAGCAACAGTGCAGATTTGCCTGATGATCTTTTCCAAAATCACATTTTTTGGCTCAAGACCTGAAGAATACTTACTACCCTACAGCCTATATACATTCAGTCAGTTTTCTGGGGAATGAGAGGAAATTAGGAAAATATGCCATAGATTGTACTATTTCCGTAGAATCTGAGTATTTTGTGTAGCAAGACCTAATGGGAAATGTCCATAGCTGGAAAAATATTCAGCCTTTCAGGTAGCACCATTCCACGAAAAACAGCCTTGGATTACATGTATGAATTTCTGAGCATGTATAATCCAGACAACACTTCTGGGTAACTTCAGCCATCCAGAAGGACAACTGGAGAAATGGGATGACAGGAACCTCATGAAGTCCAATGAGAAGTGGAAAGTCCTGCACCTGGGCAGGAACAAACCCAGACACCAGTATGCACTGGGAACCGCTGAAAATCAGCTTTGAAGAAAGCAGCCTAGTTGATCCCTGGTTGACATTTGGCCTCATTTGTGCTTTAATTCTGAGCAGCGGTATGCAATGGCGATCTTGAGATCAAAACAGGGTTGCATTAGGCAAAGTGTAGCCAGAAGATCAAGGGAGCTGATCCTTCCCCTCTGTTCATCAGTGCTGAGGCCATACCTGGAGTGCTGTGTCCAGTTCTGGGCTCTCCAGTATGACATATATGGAGGTAGTGGAGAGAGTCCAGTAAAGTGCCATGAAGATGATGAAGGGTCTGGAGCATTGCACCTAGGAAGAAAGGATGGAAGAAGTTGGGAGTGCACAGCCTGGAGAAGATGATCCTTGGAGGGGATCTTATCAATGTATTTAAATATTTGAGGGGAGGGTGCAAAGAGGATAGCACTAGGCTGTTTCTGGTGTTTCCATGTGAAAGGATAAGAGGCAGTTGGCACAAACTGAAACATGAGAGGTTCCTCCTAAGCATCAGGAAACACACAGAGATCATATTTATAACACCATGTCATTTTGTATGTCCTTGTTTAACGTGAGATGGGAATTTTTTAAAAAACTTGCCAGTTCAACAGGGCACATTGACATTCAGAAATTATTTACAACATGAGAATCAGGAGTCTGTTGAGTTTCCATTTTTTTTTCTTTTTTCTTCCTCATGGTGATAATAGATTTTATTTGGTTTTATATTGCATTGAGGTTAGGTTAGGAAACTAACCTAAGTTCCTGAGGCTAGGTTAGGAACTGTTTTGTTCTAATGTTAAAGAGTCAGAGTTTTAAGCTGTTTTGTATAAGATGATATTAAGATGGAGTGTTAAGAAGAAAAAATGCAAAACTTCTGATGAGAGTCCTACTGCTATGTAATGTATACCTGTTATTTTGTACATTGTCTCTTGTTTCAACCTGAATATGAATATTTTGTGGAGAGTAAGTAGTGAAAAGTCGTTAAAATTCAATGCATAGCCTTGAAAAAAAAATTGTTGTTTATTTTTTTTACTTTATACTAACATAATGAGCTTTATTATTCTGTTCAGTGGTATTTCTCTCCTGATATTCAGTTTGGCAAGGCACATAGGAACATCAATCCTGCATTTAGCAGCGTGTCACAGTCTTCTTTATGCAGCATGGTTCAGAATGAATGTTATCTTTCTCATACCAGATTATCAAGACCCAAGTGACTGCACCTCTACAACCACATTTACAAGTGGGGATAAAGCAAAGTAGCTAAATATTTAGTCACGGTATATATTTTTAACATAATTTATCCTAACAGCTTCTGCTTTTGTGGCATGATTATGAAAATTATTGTCCATATCTTGTAAACTATGCAGTACCTCTTCTAAATTCATCTTCTAATGTTCTAGTTCAATTTTGATAGACATGTATGAGCATAAAAACCTTGTTCTTTTCTTTGGTATGCATATGAAGTCCAAGATGTTTAATCCTGGTGTCATAGTTTTCCATAAGTATTCCATATAATGACATCATGTAATAAATTGATGGAACTGGGAGAGCTACTGAGGGAGAAATACAGATCCTGAAATGCTCCTGTCCCTCCCACGTGATTTCTGGGAGGAAGACACAAGGACTACAACTCCCGAGACACTCCTGTCCCTCCAACATGGTTTCTGCGTTCTGGGGCTCTGTCATTTTTTTTGCCTCTGATCGCCTTTGTGGACTATATGGTCAGCAGACTCTCCCTTTTCCTTACACATATATTCTCCATTTTTGTCAGATTTATTGCGCTCAATTTCTCACATTCCTTCACCATTTTAAGTGAAATAGTTTTCTCCTTATCTCAGCCCAGCGCCTCCACCTTTCTCACTCCTCTACCTGGCTAGGCACTGTAGCAGAACAGTCTTTAGTTAACCCACAACAGTTATTTGGCGCCCAGCGTGGAGCAATGGCTGTGGTTGGGATAACAGATAATAGATCTGACCGGAGCACAGTTGGGGGAGGGGGAGGGGGGAGAATTCCTGGTGCTGTGCCAACTTTCAGGATTGTTTTTTTTTTTGGTACTGTGCCAACTTGCTACTGTTAGCTAAAATTATTCTCATTTGTAATGCAATTTCCGTGGGAAAAGCAGGAGGGGGAACATTTAGACATTTCTTCAATATTTTCTCTTCTCACATTTTTGCCTTCTTCTCCTTGAAATTTTTGCATATTTCTGGGATGTTAAGAACAGCATGTTCATATTATCATGTTTTCTGAATGTGTTTTACAATATCTATATCTGTCAGGGATCCGCCCTAAAACTGGATAATATTGAGTGGCAGCAAGTGTGGAGGAGTGTGGGAGAAAGCTTAGAGAAGTGGGCAGCCTGTTGCACTCCTGAACACCTGCAGAACCCTGAAAGTTTAGACAAGTATTTAGGAGAATGCTGTAGCTCCTGCAGATCTAAGGAGGCACAAATTATTTGGGTCCTGGCTTATGCCTATGGAGCCTTGTTTAACACTATTCAAGGAAATGGGAGTGTCTCTGAGCCTATGATGGAGGCTCAATCAAGGAAAAAACCTGTGTCAGTATCAGTTGCCCCTGTAGCAGGAAAAAAATGGTGGTGAATATCATCTCACTTAGAATGGGAAGAGGAGAAAAGGAAAGAGGAAGAGGAGAAAACACTAGAAGAACAACTGATAGAGGAAGACACAAAACCACCAGCAAAACCATCAAAGAAGTCAGCACACAAAAGGCGTGAGGATACTGGAGTCTATCACCATCCGCCCTCTGACGTGTAGTGAGATCTGAGATGTGCAATAAGATTATGGCAGACACCCAAGTGAACACATTATCATCTGGTTGCTCTGATGCTGGGACAGTGTAGCCAGTAGTGTGAATTTGGAGCCCACCAGCTAGGCTATCTCACCAAGGACCAGCTATTGAAAGAATAATTCACCAAGGGGATGACCAGTCTTTCTCCCCCTGGAAGAAGATTCTGTCAACTGTGAGGGAGAGACGTCCATTTAAGGAGGATGTGATACTCCTTTCGGTCAAGTGTACCACCATGAACAAGGGTATCCAGTATCTAAGGCTAATTCAAATCCTCTTGTGAGCCGACTTTGCTATTAAGCAAAGTAAAGTAAAGGGACCTGCACAGGAAATCCAATTTCTAGGCATAAAATGGCAAGACGGACATTGTCACATCCCAATGGATGTGATCAACAAAATCACTGCCATGTCCCCACCAACTAGTAAGAAGAAAACACAATATATCCTAGGTGTTATGGATTTCTGGAGGGGTGCGGAAGGGGGCTAGGCACAGTCATGGGACAATGTTTGATAAACCTGGAGGAAAGGAAGAAAAAGAGAGTCACAATATACTACTTTCTTCTAAAGAATTTAGTAAAACAAAGGCATCTAAATCACTGCTTGCTTGTGTCATTCCTTTATTTACAAGGGTAACACCATCTTAATTAAGAAGATCCAAACCAAGTCACATTTTGAAAATTAAAAATACATAATTCATAGCTCTGAACCATGCCCCTTCACTCATGGCTTAATTTCAGCTGTAATGAGTAACCTTTAAATTTCCCCAAAATAGTGNNNGTAACCTTTAAATGTCCCCAAAATAGTGTAACAACAGGGACAATCCTGTGGTCTAGTGGGACAGAGCTTCACTGAAAATTTTACAGTGTATAAATAACAATCAGTCTTATTTTACTTATAAACATGACTCTTTTTGTGGTGAGCTAACTACTAACATCTATATTAACATTACAAGTTATTAAAAAGAGAAAACTATGCTACTTCAGGAAACATCTGAAATAAGAGCATTTCATATTGTTATTTACCAATTGATTTTGAAATGTATATGAAACACATTAATAAATTTTACAATACTTTCCCAAAGCTTTTTATAACTTTTTGTGATCCAGGACACAATTTTTTTAATGATAGAGATTTAGAAAATAAGAAAGGATTTTTTTTTCCCCTCTCTTAAAAGACTGTTTTGATATATGCAGTACATAAGAGATACTTGGAAACAATTGGAATGCCAAGTACTGATTTTACATAAACAAAAGCTGCAAAAGTTGTTTGCTTTTCTCATTTATGACCATTTAAGTTGCAGGAAATAGCATAAATCGTCAACTTCAGCAAAAATATTCTTGTGGTATTCTTGGAAATCTTTGAGAGATTGAAAAGTTCTATGCATGCACAGTTGCCTGTTTCTGTATGCATTTTGCAAGTCTGTCTATTGCCTCCATCACTATGTTGCTGCATTGAGTTGATTTATGAGTTAGATAAAGCAGCTGTTAGTGATATGAAATTGGACATCATTACGCTTTGAGACCTTAAGACACTGTCTTACTTAATTGCCTTGATGAGCTGTTGTAATTTGTAAGCAAATCTGATTGAACAAGAAGCAGCACACTTTAATGTGGTTGTCAATGAAATCGTCATTAAAGGTCATATCTAAGAAAGCACTTACAAACCTGAAAATTATGCGCTGAAATCCTTAGATGACTGAAAATGTATTAACCTGTTTGCTAGTTTAATTTAATTTATTTTGCATAATAACCTATGCATCCTGCATACCTAAATGTCGTGTGTCCAAGGCTCAGAAGAGCACAGTTTTGTTTGCCAAGTCATGAATATGCATGAAGTGCACAAACAACTCCAAAGTCATGATAATGTTAATGCTTACCTTCTGGTAATTGCTGATTTCTTGAGCACATGTTAAGGAAATTATTGTTCTGGATTTTAAGTTTCCTCCCTCTCTCTTGTTCTATGAGAATTCCTATCTACTAAGTCTTAATATGCTCCATCCTTCAAACTGAATTTTGGAAGCTTTGAAGCCAGGAATGCGAATAGAAGGAAAGTAAAATAAAGATTTGAACCTTTGGTCTTGTGACTAGATCACTAAGCTGGAAAAGGAAGGCTGTGCTTCCATCTCCTTCTCCTAGGCTTTTTATTATTACTATTATTGATTGTTATAATTCAGTAAGTACTTAAAATAAAATTCATATGGCATCCTAAGAGTCAGTGGTCTTAATCAGCTGAGAACCTGATCAAAAAGTAGCAAACCAGGCTGCTTTGTGGTGTCTGTAATCTAAATAAGCTTCCTATTCAGTAAACAATTTTCAAAATGTTAGTATGAAGACCTCCACAGCTGTAAGCTGAGGAAATAGTGAGGAAGCTGATTTCTGGATGAGTTTCAGTCTCAAAATAATAGCTTCACAGGCATGATCATCTGGCTTCTAGTATACCTAAACCCAATGTGATATACCTAAACCCGAGCAAAAAATAAAAAGTACTTTAGACTTAATAAAATATTTTATTTTTTCTTATTGCTGGCTTAATTGGGTATCTTAGTACTCAATTAGATGAATTTAGTGACACTTGAATACATTGTGCACCTTCTTATGTTCAGTGGCACAGTGGCTGTTATTATTAATTCTCTTGAAGATAAAGGCTCACTTTTACCTGTTTCAGTACTGAATTTCCCAGTGTCATTGTGGTTAGAACTATTTAAAATATTTAGACAGGGAGGGTTTGATCTAACTCAATGCAGACAAATTCTTACATTCTTTTGCCTGTTATGTGTTTGTCTCTTTGAAAATGTGTTTCCAGGGAACTGGAGATACCAAATAGTTTTCATTTCCAGGTAGCGATAAATTCAGTTTTAATAAACCTAAAGAGAGTATTGATCAGGAAAAGAAACATCCACCAGCTACTGTGGATGGCAACATCACAAAGAATCACAGAACCACAGAATCACGGAATCACAGAACTGTAGGAGTTAGAAGGGACCTCTGGAGATCATATAGTTCACAACCCCCACTGAAGCAGGTTCCCTACAGTAGGTTGCCCAGGAAAGTGTCCAGGTGGGTTTTTAATATCTTCAGAGAAGAAGACTCCACAACCTCTCTGGTCATCTTGTTCCAGAGCTCTGCCAGCCTCAAAGTAAAGAAGTTCTTTCTCATACTCAGATGGAAATTCCTGTGTTCCAGCTTGTGGCCGTTGCCCCTTCTCTTGCTGGACACCACCGAAAAGAGGCTGGCCCCATCCCCTTGACACCTGCCCTTCAGATACTTATAAGCGTTGATAAGATCTCCTCCCAGACTTCTATTTTCTAGGCTGAACAGTCCCAGGTCTCTCTGCCTTTCCTCATAAGGGAGAAGATACAGGCCCCTAATAATCTTTGTAGCCTCCACCGCACTTGTCCTTGTTGAACTTCATGAGGTTCCTCTGCACATAACTCTCCAGCCTGTCCAGGTCCGGCTGAATGGCAGCACAGCCTTCTGGTGTGCCAGCCACTCCTTCCAGCTTTATATCGTCAGCACACTTGCTGCTGGTAGATTCAATCCCTTCATCCAGGTCATTGATGAAGGTGTTGAACAACACTGACCAGTATTGACCCGTAGGCAATACCGCTAGCTACAGGCCTCCGACTAGAC
>VXAV01012038.1:143990-159374 GCA_013399715.1 Alectura lathami
CCTTCCCTTCCCTTCCCTTCCCTTCCCTCCCCTTCCCTCCCCTTCCCCTTTTTACGCAGGTAGATAATGATAGGACAGGGGTAATGGACTAAAACTGAAAGAGGGGAGGTTTAGGTTGGATGTTAGGAAGAAACTCTTCATGGGATTGTGGTGAGGCACTGGAACATGCTGCCCAGAGAAGTTGTAGATGCCACATTCCTGGAAGTGTTCAGAGCCAGGCTGGATGGATTCCTGGGCAGTCTGATCTAGTGGCTGGCAACACTGTCCATGGCAGGAACCAGATGATCTTTGAGGTCCCTTCCAACCCAAGACATTCTATGATTCTATGATTCTATGATTCTATGACTATCCTGTCTTGTCTGTGTTAAGAAATACAATTAGCATGACTTTCCTGGAAAGTCAATAGAGTAATAATATTACAGAGCAATGTATCTGGATTATTCTGGATTTTGATTATTTATTTTTGTTTCCTTGCATCCATATATCCTAGCATGGCTCTATAATTTAATTTAATCTATAAAAATATGACTTTGTAATTTACATAAGTGCATTCCCATTTTTTAAGTAATGTCGAAGCATTTGTTTTAAGATCTGATGCCATCAGTATACGACAATATACTATGCAGCCTGCTATGAATACTACAGAAGTTCAGAATAAATAAGAGTTTAATTAAGACAAGATATGGGTAAGAAGACATAATATAGATACGTAAATTTTTGTTGTTGAATTCCACCATGATTTATGCCTTTAATTTTACCAGAGGATTTAATTTTACATGAGAATTCTAATGGTAAACATAAATTGCTAAGTTCAGTTAGATATCAATTTATAGCACTCCAGCCACATCCTATTTCTGTTGGTTGATTTTGTATGTTTCTGAATTGATAATACTGATAAAAGCAATGAGCCTTCTAGAATGACGAGCCAATACTGATGATGAGGAATATGTTGCCCATAGTAATCACCACTGATGTATTCTTTTGCAAAAAATGAATAATTTCTAGCTATATATTATCCAAAGGTCCACAAAGAACATTTCTAATTAAGATTTGAATAGTTCTTTAACTTAGCACTGTAACAATAACATGCTTAAGTTATAAACATTATACAGAAATGTGTCATTACTTGAATGTAATGATATCACTGGTGCTTTAACAGTCCTGAAAATATATATTACTTTTGAAGAACAAAGATAATTTTAGAATTGAGTTTAGCCAAGTGCTAGTAGCTACATTTGTTTTTTCTTAGGCGAACTGGACTGAACAATACTGATTCATTTTCAAATGGAATTCTGCTAGAAATTATAATGCAACTTCACCTATATAATGTTTATATTTAAAAAGAAAAACAAACTAACAAAAATCAAAAGAAAATAACAATCAAACAAACCAAAAATAGTCCAAAGGACCATAAATTTGTAAAAGGTGAATTATTGTCAGATGCCTGTGGACATAAGTGGAAATACCTGAAATTTCTAAGGTGTTATTGTTACTTTGAGCACTGTGTGCAGTTTTGGGCACCACAACACAAGAAGGACAAAAAGCTATTAGAGACCATACAAAGGAGGGTTATGAAGATAGTGACGGGTCTGGAGGGCAAGATGTGTGAGGAGCGGTTGAGGTCCCCTGGTTTGTTCAGCCCAGAGCAGAGGAGGCTGAAAGAGGCCTCATGGTGGCCTACAGCTCCCTGACAGGGGAGCGGAGGGGCAGGCGCTGATCTCTGCTCTCTGGGGACAGTGACAGGACCCGAGGGAACGTCATGGAGCTGCATCAGGGGAGGGTCAGGCTGGGGGTTAGGAAAAGGTTCTGCACCAGGGGGTGGTGGGCAGGGAACAGGCTCCCCAGGGAAATGGTCACAGTACCAAGCCTGCTGGAGGTCAGGGAGTGTTTGGACACCGCTCTCAGACATAGGGTTTGGATTTTGGATGGTCCTGTGTGGAGCCATTAAATGGACTCAATGATACTTGCAGGTCACTTCTAACTCGGGCTATTGTATGATTCTTTGATTCTACGAACTTGTCTACTACTCTATTTCATTTATAAACAATCAGACACCACATGAAATTCTGCTCAGCTTGTTTTATTTTTCCTTTCACTTTTAAGCTACTTTTAGTTGTCAATCTGAAAAATACTGTGTAAATGTTCACTATTACAATGATGACAGAATGACCTCAGATTTGTGCTTCTATCACCAGCAGATTATTTGCAATTTTCAGTGGCTAATGGACTCAATAGTTAAAATATCATGGTAAAATTATTTACTACTGTTGTTTTTACATTTGTTTGTAACTTCAGTTAAATTGGAAATATTTTTTAAAATCTAATACAGATATTAAGAAGTTTTAGCACCCTAAATGCTTTTGAAATCATACCTACATTGTCAGAAATAGCTGGGAAAGTGTTGAATAATAATTAAAAAAAAAAAAAAAAAGAAAGAGAGGATAAGAATTGTGGGCTAGAAATATTAACTAAACTACTATGATGTATAATTAACGGTGATCAACAGCTCATTATCTTACAGAAAGGACAATGTAGACACTCATAAGTGATTTTTACCTCTGCTTGAGGTTAACAGTTTACTAGATATGATGATAATAAGAATGACTTTTAATAAAAAGTAAAAAAACTGGCAATTTGACAGTATGCTGTCTTCATTCATTTCAATAAACATGTGGTTTATTATGATCACAGCTGAAGTGTCTACATACAAAGACACTAAGTCCTTGCCAGAGGTTTCTGGCTAATGCTGTTTCTTCCCAACAGTCCACGCAGATGTTCATTTGTAACTAGTTATTTCAACTGTATTCCTCCTTGCCCTTTAAACAGTAAAGGACTGAAGATAAAACAACAAAAAAATTACATTCAAAATAAGTTTCACTTCTTTGCCTATATGTTGAAATATAAAATAAACTGCCTTACACATTTATAGGAATGTCATAATGAAATACAGTGCTCCTTATATGACGTTATTTTATAAAGATTTGTATAATTTTTCAATGCAGATTTTACATGCTCAAAGATTGTTAGTGTATAATATGTTTTCTGCTTAACAACTGCACTGCAATGCATGTGGAAATAAATATTATTTGTAGATTATAAGTAACAGCTTGTCCAGAGATCAGGGACCAGGATGCATGTAGGTATTTCAATCCCAGCTACCCTTTATCAAAGATGGACTGCACCATATGTCTTTCAGAAGAGAAGTTTATGAGGTTCTTTATTAACTTCTCCAGTAGTGCAAGACCTTATAGTGTAATTTATCCCCTAATGCTTCATTCTAGATATGCAGCATAATTCAGCTTGCTGTGTGTGAGAATGGTATACAAAATATAGGAGTAATAATATAATTCTTACCCTCTTACTAGTAAGTATAGTAATTATCTGGGTTGTAACCTTGACCTTTGCTATTTGTTGGTCCTTGAAAATGTCTGTGACTGAGTATTATCCCTCTTGGTATTAAATGTAACCTACCGTTTAATCATGTTTCTTGTTGTCAAGCAACAAACACTCCAGCAGTTTTTAATGTTCTACAAGTCAAATAATAGAACAAATCTAAAATATTTCAATAAATTAAATGTATTATGATTTATTGTCCTCTATAATCAGGCTCTGATAATCTCACAATAATACAATTGAAAAATATAATTAAAATACTCCTTTTTTTTTTTTTTTTTTTTTTTTTTTATGCAGCCATAATATTTTAGGAATATAAAACATCTTTTTGTGATTGTATTACATTAATACAGATATACACAACAACAGTTTATTTTCCTATGTGTCAGATAATAAGGTAGATGACACAGTCATGCATTTATCTTAGACTTTTTAAATCAGTCAACTCAGTCATATACATTATTTATGTGAGAGGGTAAGATTTTAAATATGGATTACTAAACTGTCTGTAGGAGAAATGTTGTTTTCACATTCTTCATTTTCTTTCATGAAATGATATCACAGACAGCTGGCTTTTGTTTGCAGTGATATAATATACTAAAGAATTAGTACGTATATGTGATCAGTGAATTGGAACCCACATTTAAAAAAAGGGGAAAATAAAGTGAGAATTGATGCAGGCGAGCTGGAAAAAACAGAAAGATGTTGATAACATGGAATCCCCAATGAGTATAGTTTGACAAAGCATGTGAATTATTGTTTATTCATTTTTTGTAGGTACTGCATCATTATAAAATTACAAAAGACAACCATGATAATTTAAGAAATATGGTTGATAGGGAATTATCTCATGTGGTTGGTTTTCATTTGATATTTTGAATTATTACTATGAAAATTGTTCCCGACACTATACTAGTTTCAATTAAATTTTAATTAGTAATAAGGCTTTTGTGTCTGTATTGTTCATCTCAACCAGGAAAGAGCTCAGTACAGTCAATTTCTGTGAGGATTATGGCATATTGAGTTTCCTGCATCATATTAAACAAAAAGGCACTTAGAATATATTTTACCTGAATTTCATCCTTCACTCAGCTTGAATTGGAGTGGGTATTCGAAAGTGATTATCATCTTTCTTCCTTTTTTATGATAACATCTGAAAAGATATTTTCTTGTTGATGCAAAGTAGGGATGCTTGTAAAACTTGAAAATTAAGTAGAATTGAGGAAAAACTACTCTCTACGTAATCCTATTTAGGACTATTTTTGAAAAATTACAGACTTTCCACTTTTGACTATACAAGAGGCCTGCATCTGGGGACAGTAGAAATGGAATATTTTGATAATGTTCAAATACCAAGTTGCTATTATAGATTTAACAGTGAAGGTGTTACTTAAATACACAGACTCACAGAATCACAGAATCACACAATCCTAGGATGGCTGAGTTTGTAAGTAGCCTCTGGAGGTCACCTAGTTCAACCCCTCTGCTCAAGCAGGCCCACCTCAGGCTCCTCTCCATTGGGCTGCAGCTCCGGCCCGGGGCCTGCTCCTGCAGGAGCTCTCCCTGGGCTGCGGCCTCCTTCAGGTCACCTCCACCTCCTGCACCAAGGGCTCCTCCATGGGCTGCACGTGGAGATCTGCTTCTCTTGGTGCCCGTGGGCTGCAGGGGGACAGCCTGCTCCACCACAGCCCTCTCCAGGGCTGTGAGGAGCTTCTGCTCTGAGTGTGGAGCAACACATGCCATCCTGCACTGACCTTGGTTGCTGTAGAGCTGCCTCTCCACATTTTCTCACTCCTCTCCCCCAGATGATTTTGTGCAGCATTTTGTTTTTGTTTTAATTTTTCTAAGTCTGCTTTCACAGAGGCACAGCCAGTGTTGTTCATTGGCTCAGCTTTGGCCAGTAGTGGGTCCCTTTTGGAGCTGGCTGGAACTGACTCTGATCTGACATGCGGCAGCTGCTGATCTCTACTTACAGAGGCAAAGTAGGAATTTTTGGTGCATTAAACTAGACAAACACACACATAAGGTGATAGTATCCAACAAGTTGTCATGTTAAAAGATTTCTGTACTGAAGTAGCAGTGATCCCAGATGTCTATGAAGAGTTGAATGTAAGGGTAACGTGTATTTCTTGCTGATGCTCTAAAAGAGCATACAAAAGTTCTTTTACAATATTGCAAGTGTCTAGAGGAATATTTATAATGCAAGTCAGTATTGAATTGAAAATATTGCAACATGCATTCTCATTGTTGGTGTTTTATATAGAGTATATCATATTCTTTGGAATAATATATTTCACTATTAATGTATTCACTGCTTGATGGTGAAAATCACTGACACTACATAGTTATATGACCTTGTTTATTTATATGCTGATACTTACATATATTTCAGAAGCATACTATCATTTCAGATAGCTCTGCCAGCTTTGGAGTGTTAACTATAATCAAGTTGGCTGCAAATACAAAGCACACAACAGGTAAAAAATTGTATCTGAAGCCTGAGTTAAAGAATGTTTTTTTTTTTTTGTGACAATTTTTGACACACAAAAAAACAGGTAGAGTGTAATCATTTATAGTCTCAAAGACATCTCCCTTAGTTTGGCTGAAATGTTTTTTCACCTTGCCGTTCAAATGTGGAATGAAGCTTAATTAGTCATGAGATATCTTTTAAACTAGCAAACATGGTCAGCCAGTTTGTGTAGCCATTGTTAAATAGGCCAGTAGAAACAAAATATCTCAGCATATGGACTGAAATTTTTAGCCTACACTAGCAGTAATATCATCATAATGAAGCTGTTACAAGTACCTAAGATAACTGATGTAGCTGCAGAGGTAGTAAACAAAGATCTGAACTCTTAGATAAAGATATCATTAGCATATTGACCTGTAATAGATGTGATTGATGATAAGCTAAAAATATGATTGGTCTATGAATATGCTTTTCTTGAAAAAATATAATAAATATAGCTTTCCCGTAGGCCCCTTAAAGGACTGGAAGGGCTTTACAAGGTCTCCCTGGAGCCTTCTCTTCTCCAGGCTGAATAACCCCAACTCCCTCAGCCTCTCTTCATAGGAGAGGTACTCCAGCCCTGATTATCCTCATGGTCCTTCTCCTCCTCAGGGTCGATGCCCTTTTTATGCTGTGAGCCCCAGACCTGAACACAGTACTCCCGGTGGGGTATCAAGAGTTGGAGTAGAAGAGGAGAATCACCTCCGTTTACATGCTTTTGATAACAGCTGCTTTTGATGCAGACAAGGATACAGTTGGCTTTCTAGGCTGCAAGGACACATTGTTGGCTGGAGTTTTTCATCATCTAAGAGCCCCGTCTTTCTCCTCAGAGTTGCTCTCAATCCTTTCTCCACCCAGTCTTTATTTGTGCTTGGAATTGCCCTGACCCAGGTGCAGGGCCTTGCACTTGACCTTGTTGAACTTCATGAGGTTCTCACAGGCCCACCTTTCAAGGCTGTCAAGGTCTCTCTGTATGTCATCTCTTCCCTCCAACATTTCAACTGCATCACACAGCTTGATTAAAAAGCTACAATTCGTAGCAATAGTCTGCATGGTTCCCTGACCTGCAGGTATACAGAGATCACAGTAGAGAGTTTGTAGGATTCTGTAATACACAAGAATAAGGTACTATTATGCAAGAAGACATAGTACAACACCTCCAGCAAACAGATGCTGCTACTTCTGTGTTTCAACTAAGAGAACAATAGGGCAATGATCTGTCCTGTTCTTTGGGACGAAATTTTACCTTCCCAGACTATCTTCTCCTGTTAAGTTGCTGCTACAGTTCTTTGGTTTTGTCCTTATCAATGGTATCATTAAGATGTTTCCAGTTCTTTGGCACTCAGCTGCACTTCAAAGAGATCAACTGTGCCTGTCAAGGATGCTCCTGGTTCCCAGAATACCAGTTCTCAGGCTGGCAGGCATTTTCTCTTAGTATATTTCCCATTAGGGCCAGGCCACCATTATGGATACTCCCATTAAATGGTCAAGCTGAAAATAAGCATAAGTATTCCAGCTTCTCTGCTCGGTTTATTATGGATGGTACTCTCTGCCATAACTTTCTTTTTTTTTCAAAGACAGAGTTAAAAATAGGACCTTCAAGTGATAAAGCCAAGAAGCTGGTGTATAGATGCTGTACATAAAAGGGGACAGCCAGTTACTAAACAATTTGTGATATATTGATACTGTTTAAAAAATGAATTTGTGTTGCATTGCATCTATGAATTTCACTGATTTATCTAACAGGTATCTAGCCCTTCCAGACCTTCTGAGTCAATGGGAATTACACTGTGCCCTGAAAGCAACAAGGATTTTACACTTCCTTTCCAGCTTGCTAATCATTAAGGTTTTTTCATCCCTTCTGTCCACATCGTGTTACAGATGTCAAGGTCTTCAGAAATAGTGACAGCTTTCTCATTTTTCTATGAGAAATAGAAAGAGCAAGTAAGTTCTGAGTTATTCTGTTATATAGTGATACTATACATATATATATAGTGATACAGTAAAGAAGAAAAGTATTTAAATGTTAAAACAACAAATCCCGTTTTCCCCATTGTCTTCCACTTTTTCTCTTTTCCCCTCTACCTCTCCCCCAGTAAAATCTCACATTGTCATTCACTGCCTGTTTAGCCAGAGGCTACAAAAATGTTGTAACCACAGGTGAAATATGACCTGAAGCAAAGCTTCCAGTCCTGGTTTACATCCTTTCACATTATCAGTCATGATGAATGATGCTAGATTAACTTGTTTGGAAATGTAGACACAGTTGTGCTCAATTCATACCATTTTCAATTGCTGTGAAAATCTTTGTCAGGATAATGAGTTTATGACATTTCACATTTTTTGCAATAACTGTCAAAAGTGTTATATAGTCTCTGAAAGATAATAGTAAACATAATTACTTTTGATTTTGTTCACTTTTTAAAATTCGATTTGCTAGGGACAATTTTTCCTGATTACAGTTTTAGTAATCTGTAAACAAATAGAGCAACAAACAGGAAAGAAACCACAGAATGTTGAAAAGGCTGAAATAGTACATGCAGGCTGCAGATACTATAGTCTGCCTTGAATTTTAAAATTTAAGGCTAAATATATATGATTAAGGCTATTCTATCATGCACTGAAATATCTGGTCTGAGCAAAATAAGATTATTCTTGTCTTGATGCTCTTTTTCTTTACTTACTTTCCTATGCATATGGAATTTTGAGAAGACTATAACATCATACTCTGGTTATAGAGACATTCAACAGAGCCGGAGGGGATTTAATGAATTCCTTTATGCCTTTTGCATTGAATGTATACTTTTGTATGAGTGATAATCTCAATTTGCCATGGCTGCAATACAGAAAATTGTGTGGCTCCATTACTGTAAGACATATTTATGCTTTCTGTGAACTGTTAGGATATGAATGAATATAGTCCAATATCAAAAGAAAGCTGAATATTTATACTAATTCTGCTGTAGCCATGAAGTCCTAGTTTGGAAAATCACATCACAGATGTTTCTCGTCTTTTCTTTTTTTTTTTTTTTCAATAATTGAAGATTTTTTTTCTGTTCTATTGCAAGATCTAGGGCTATATTCAGACGTTCACTAAGTTAAGTGGCTAAATGTATCATTAATGCAATTATGGTTTACTAAGTTGATGTTCTTCAATTTTTTTTGGTGCTTTTGTGGAATTAGTCCTTCATGTCTGTTACCTGTTGCCACAGTGTTTGTCAATAGGAAGGCAGTGAATTGAGAGCAGAATTTAACACATCACTTACCATTCTTAAAGTGGGACTTTGTTTAGCTCTGTGGTATGAGGGTTGCTTTAGCAAATGGCAGCAATGCTCTGTTGAAGACAAAATTAATACCTGTGCTAAAATCTCTAAGGCATAAGCATCACTGTCTTTGGTAACATATGCTAAATTATTTATGATGTTTGTTGGTTGTTTTTCTTTCTTTTGCTTTTGGATTTCTGCTCTGCACTTGCAGAATTCTTGTCGATTTAATTTAATCTTGTACATCTGGAATTTATTGTGAGCTGCTTTATAGCTTTTACTTTTTCAAGTATAACACTTGATAAATGGAATCATTTAAAGCACGTGGCTTAAATTGCTAATCATTTAAATAACTCACTAAAACCATGACTAAAACAATGATATAATTTTGTTTGGGAGTGGTAATGGTGGTCTTTTATTTTACCCCTCTGCAGATGGATCCCATTGGGTGCTATGGACTTGTGCACTTTCAGGTTCTTTAGATGGTCTTGAACCTGATCTTTGCTTACAGTGGGCGGATCTTCCTTCTCCCATCTTCCTTCTCCCAACTCTTACCTTTGCTTCCAGCAACTTGAGTGGTGTGGCTAGAGCCCTGGCAGGTGAAGACTGAGGCAAATAAGTCAGTGAGCACCTCAGCTTTCTGCATATCACTTGTGACCTGGTCTCCAGTCTCCTTCCGGAGAGGACCCACATCCTCCCTAGCCACGACACCTCTTTCTTAACCATTCATTGATTTTCTCAATTTGACTAGTCCTTTCACTCCCCTTCCCCCTAACTGGGAGGATGAATGAGAAGATTACCTGTGCTCCTGCATCCTTTACTGCTGCTCCCAGTGCCTTGTAGTCCTGCTTAATATTCTTCATATTGCTCACTGCTGTGTCAGCAGTGCCCACGTGAAACAGCAGCAAGGGGTAGCAATCAGCAGGACGTATAAGGCCAGGCAGCCTCTCAGTTACATCCTTGATGTGGGCCCCTGGCAGGCAGCAGATCTCCCTAGAGGTCTGCTATTCAGGTGCCTATTTTCTTAGGTGAAGAGTTCAAATGCATTCCTATGACTTTTATGCTCTTCTCACTTCCAATTTCTGTCTTGAAAGGAGGGTGTAATTAGCATTAAAGTCTGCCCCTTCTTAGCTGTTAAAAATCCAAATGAGTTAAATTCATAAGGATGCAGAAAGTGATCCTTGATGTACAAACTATTTTAATGTTTAAATAAGGGCTGTATTTCCTATTGTGTTACAAAAATGAGAGCATTTAATACAGTGATGAGGAACATGTGTTTTTGATTACTCCTATGCATCACCAGACTTACCAAATAGCACAAATTAGAAGTTCATTCAGTTTAGTTGAGGTGGCCTATAGGTTTGAAACAAACAATAAAAAAAAAATCTATACAACCCTACTCAATGATAGACTGCCATGTTGACAAATATTTAAATCACTACATTAAGTGCAGCCTACCTGATTTTGTAGGCAGTCACACATCCTTTGCTCACAATGATAGAATGAATAAAACTTCCTAGATCAATTCAGAATTAGTTTTGGGCAGCAATATATCTTGAAAAACAAGGTATAAATCCTTGTAAATTAATACAAAGATTGTTTGGTCACATCTATGATGATGATTTAATTAGAGGATGGAATACTTCAATGAATGTCACTGAGGGACAGAACACATTAAATGTTTCGCATCTTTATCATTTTACATAGCTATAACATCTAACATAATTAAACATAATAACTTTCAAAAAGATAATAGTAATAATAATAATCATAATTTGTATTTCTAAGTCTTCTAAATGAGTATCCCAGTCTTTTTTGCATGAAAATTCTCTGAAAACTCACAATTACTTCTCATGTGATTTAACAGGTATATCTCATTCAAGAATTGTGGGAACTAACATGGTAAAAATATTCAGTTGTTATTCAGATTTTATCAATTTCAAAGTAATTGTATGGGAAATAAGTCAAAATCCAGTTATTAAGTACTAACATCCATGGATTTATCTCACACTGATTTAATTTTTTTTTCTTTAGAATTGCTGATTGGTGGAAGATTCAAAGTGAGGAAGCTAATATTCACAAAAGCTAATGTTAATCTGGGAACACTGGGATCCTTCTACAGCCAGGGAGAGAATTCTTCCAAAAAAGAACAGACTACCTAAACTAAATTTCTGGTTTGGGTTATCCTTGTGGTTTCACCCTAGCAGGCACTGAGGCCCACTTGCTCACTCTCCACCACCAGGGGGCTGAGAAAGAAAATCTGAAAGGTAAGAGAGAGAAAACTGGTAGGCTGAGATAAAGACAGTTTAACAGGTGAAGAAATGGCCACACGCACAAACAAAGCAAGACAAAGAATTCATTCACTACTTCCCATTGGCAGACAAATGTTCAGCCACCTCCAGGAAAGCAGGGCTCATAGTGTGTAATGAATTATTTATTGGGAAGGCAAACATCGTCACTCTGAATTCTTTCTCCCTCTTTACCCCAGCTTTTATTGCTGAGTATAATGCCATATGATATGGGATACCACTTTCACCAGTTGGAATCAGCTGTCCTGCCTTTGCCCCCTCAGAGGCTTGGCACCAGCAGCCTCCTTGCTGGCAGAGCAGCACAAGAAGAAAGGACCTTGACTTTACTCAGCAACAACTGAAACACAGGTGTGTTATCAACACTGCTTTCATGACAAATCTGAAACATACATAGAACCATTCCAGTCTCTATGAAGAAAATTAACACTATCCCAGCCCAAATTAGGACAATTATTCTTCAGAAGATCTTCTCACTGACTGTATCAGGAATCCAGCTGTTACTGCTACTGCATAAGATATTAATCAGCTCATTTATGATGTTTATTTTCTCACCCATATCATATATGAAGAAGTCTCATTTCCACTATACATTAAAATTGATAGCATGTGACTCTTTCGTGAGACCAAAAGTAAAAATATAAACACACAAACAGTATCATTGCAATACAGCAATTTAAAACCTTTTGGAGAAGAGATCAAAACCTGGGTTTGGCTGTAAAGAGTCCAATACCCTCTGACTGTGTTCTTTTAAATGTTCCACATGTGGAGGGTTTAATGTTTAATTTCAAAATCAAATTTTTGGAAGATATTTAACGTTACACAGGATTTTGACTTAGAAAAGTGTTACAGCAACGTACTGAAATCACCATATAAGCACAATGGAGCAACTGTAACATACACAGATCACAATACGAGAGTGGTTCCTGTTGCCTGTCTCTGTGTGCTCACTGTCTTGATGCACATCCTCATGTGAAAGGAAGGAATCTGTGGGTTGAAGCCAGATTAGACCTGTTGCTCTCTTTAAAATTCTTTTGCTAGTCCTGTAGTTTTTATACTCTGTGTTGGGCTGAGCCATGTGTTCACTTGCCCCACACAGGTCGAGCTAACTCAGGGAGCCATTCATATTCTTAATGAACTTGGGGGAAACATTTATGTGACCAGTTGATCTGGCCAACTGTTGATGGCTGTTTATCTATATTCAAGGCTGCCTTCCAGTACAATTTGTGTTGAGATAAAGTCAACTTCTTTGCAACAACTGTGGTCAGTTGTGTTGGCTTGTTCGTGGCTGAGGGCTGCTGTCTATTTGTTCTTACTAACATCCTTTTCCACTGGAAACTCTACTGCATGTATGCAGTAAAAGTCAGCCTGCAACAACCTCATGATCTCCTGCTCTTCTCAGACATGGAACACTCTCTGTAACCTTCACTGACTCGCCCCGGTACCTGCTTCTGCTCTGATGCGTGTCAGTACTTGGACAAAAGAGGAAGGATAAGTACCAGCAGCAAGGGGAGTGCACGGAGCAAGTGGCCTGCTCCTGTAGGTTTTACCCCGCGGGGATGAGCCTGATAGCCTGCTCACGTTGTTACACTCTGAAACTAGGGTGCACAGGGGAGAGAAGCAAGGGCTGCAATGCCAAGCTTAAATAGCGGTAGTAGAGAAGAAAGGGTTGTAACTAATGAGAAATGTGGAAATAAATTTATCTCTTTCTGTCTGTCTGTCTGTCCATCTGTCTGTCAGTCTATCTATCTATCTATCTATTTATAAACTTGACCAGAATAGCTAAGAAAAGATGTACACTCTCTATTTTCTATATCCTTCCCAAGCAAGAAGACCAAAGAACATGTTCTGGAGTGTATGTTAACCAGTATTTGAAGTTTCATGAAGTTCACTATTGTTTTATAGATTCTTTAAAAAAGCAGTAAACATTTGAAAATACATCATGAAAATGATACACATACAGCAAGTTAAAAATATGTGAAAATTGAAGTAAGGCTTTTAGAAGTTTGCACAGTTTTGGTGCTGTCTGAAAGAAGTAATGGAGGACAAATGGGAATAAAAAAGGGCTTAGATTCTTCAGCCTTTCCTTTGCATTGCTGGTTCTGAACTGCTGAAATTATTCAGGGTAGCGCTCCTTTTTCTCCCTCAAGTACACAAATCTTTGTTTCAATTAAATTTCTAAATTACCATTTAAAACTGTTTCTATGACTACTCTTCTGCAGATGTTTGTCTTGCATGTCTCCGATTCCATAGTTATTTCATGAACTGTTTTCCTCGCAGTGACCTGAAATAATTTTATTTAAAGCCAATGGTAAGAGGATTAAAACAAAAATGCTAATATTCTCTCTCAATTTGTACACTCTCCACTCTACCCAGAATCCTGCCTTAACGCACAGTTCCTTAAAAAGGTGTTCTATGAACCGTCTTTGTTCAAAGCAAGTGTTTTTGGTTGCTGAAAAGTTGTTTTAATAGTGCTGAGACTGTCCTTTCCTGAGTAGTCAGTGAAATGATGTAAGCTGGTAAAATGTCTCTGTGCAGCAGATTCTCTGAAATGTCCTAACTGAATTAATCCCAGTGCAGCTTCCAACATTCTTGACCACTCTACATTCTAGAACATGCCTATTCTGCAGTTAGGGTATTTCTGTCAATTTAATTAATGACATAACTTTAAAGAATATTAAATTACTCTGTGGATGTCTCTTCCTTTCTCTTCCCTCCAAGTGATGAAGCTAAAGTAGAATAACATTACTTGTCTTTTGAATGAGATAATCAAGGAGGACTTTAGTATATTTTATATTCTCATCTTTAGTTACTTAATTTCCTCCGGAATAGAAAACCTGTACTTGTAAATTCTAAATTTTGAGTCACGCTATGACTTTCATGACTAACAGTTTTACTATTACTTTCAATTAGAAAGTGCTTATAAACAATGTTCCTTCTTTCAAAAATTTTGCCCTCAAGGTATGTCAAGATGTTCAGCAGTTTTCTTAGCTCATGTGAACAAAGTACTCTTCTATTCTTCCCTCCTCAACTAATTTGCTTGTGTCAAAATTTTTTCTTATCAAAAAGAACATTAAATTCAGAGAGTGATGAGATTAGAGAAACATTGATGAAAAGTGGAGTATAATGACACAATTAAAAATTGCATCAGAGATCTATTAAAAATAAAAGGAAAGAAAATTGAAGCAATTGAAATTAAAGTCTGAAGTACAGACAATGAAAACAAATATATTGAATATTGCTTTATTATGTTAACCTTGAAATGTAGGATTTTCTTCTAAAATAATTTAGCATTTAGCACAGAATGAATATGAAGTGATTTTAGTCTGAAAGTAATATATTTAGATTAGTTAAAACATTATGGTGAACTCTAGATGTTTTTATTTTTATTTTTTGTTTCAAAAATCATAGAGATGTATTCTTAAACATATTTCTCACTTGTTGCAGGAGATTTTTTATGGATGTGTACACAAATCTGAAAAATATAATGAAATGGAAGAGTGTGTGAAAATTGGAAAAATTTTTCCTATGGAAATGTGGGAACTGAAGTGGTCATAGAGGTAGGATAGAGATGGAACAAAAAGAAAAGCACAGTACCAGCATTATTTTGCTGGGATACTTGATACTGGATAGATAATTCTAGAAATCTGCTGCATTATATGATATTTGGGAATAGGCTTCTTTCCATGAAATAAATAACATTATTTTGTGTTTAAACATATGCTTTTATATTTCCCACCCCTGCTCCCTTTATTCCCTGTTCTGCTTTGAAGTAGTAGGCTTGATTTAAGTGTTATTGCTTTTCCAGAACATAGGCTGCTGAGTTCTGTACATATTTTCAGAAGCTCAATATGCTCTATGAGCAGAGAAAAAATGTGACTAAAACACTTCTCAGGTCAAATATTCCTTAAAA
>VXAV01012038.1:173906-186577 GCA_013399715.1 Alectura lathami
AAAAAAAAAAAAAAAAAAGTATTAACAGTAAACACTTTAAATGAGGAACAACAACAACAAAACTCAATTTGCTGTAAACGGTAAAACAAAAGTGAGTTATGAGAAAACATGTTTTAGAAGTCTATTGAGAAAGGCAAAGTCAGGTGCTATGATGGGAAGACGTATCAGGCTAGGGCCGATATCTGAGCTAGAGTGCAAGTCCTAAGCCATAAGGCAGCAGGATGGCTTTCCACTGTTCTTCCTCACACAGCATTTCTCACAGCTGTCTGATTCATGGTGGCTCAGCTGGACAACAGCTGGTCTTGGCCACAGGCAGAAAAGCCTGGGTGGGAGAAGGCTGCAAAGTCTCATGGTCTCCTTAGGGCCTTAACAATAACTTAGTGTTTCAAGAGGGTTTTTTTTTTTTTTTTTTTTTTTTTTTTGGTTAAGTCAAAGAATGAGGGAAAGATGTGTTCAGCTACGTGTTGTATGTTGAATGTCTTACAGGTTGTTTTACTGATGTCAGGTGTACACTGAGGTATAGAATATTTACATTTCTCTCACAAACAAGTCTACTATGGAGAAAATTTTATTTGTATGTTTTTGAAAAGTGGGGAGAAAATAAATTTTGTTGGTTATACCTTGTCTGAATGGGCTCCCACAAATGACAGCAGTTAAGCCAGATGCCAGTTTAATAAAGGAACAATTTAATTAACCCTAAAATGAAGGTTGAATTGCATTTTGAAAATTCTAATACAAAATAATTAAAATCACTCCTTTGCAGGTTGTCAGAGGAATAAAGAGGCATGTTTTTTCAATGAAAGATAAATCTAAGGATTTGATAAGCCTTTCATTTAATGTCCCAACCAATATTTGTTTCTGTTAATCGCCTAAGAATAAATGCTCCTTTTCGATTTAGTACTAGTTAAAAGTCATTACTTGCCTCACAAAAAAGTGGCAACTTGCAAAAATGGAATACGAGTTTGTTCTCAACTGTTTCTTATTCCAACTCCTTTATTCTGTGAAAGTTTAACAATCCAGAGAGCATGCAAAGTCAAAAAATATATTTTTTTCCTGTTAAACTCTATTTACTTTTTGTGAAGACATCATTTAACATGCATCAAGTTTTGCCCAATCTCTGTTTTGATGGTAAACTTACTTTTACATTGAGTTGTGTTAAAAAAGGAGAAGGGAGGGGGATGTAAAAGATTATGCAAGCTCATTTAAATATGTTTCACATTGGATAGAATTTTAAATTAAAACATCTGAATGATGAGTAAGTTCTATGTGTATTTGTTGGAGTTGCGAAACAGTACATTTTCTAGACTGCTTCTTTGATGGAGTTAATTTACTAATGTTTTAACCCTAGAAAGGAATAATTACAGATATTATTTTCCTTCTATATGTATTTTTATGTAAAAACTGAATGCTACTTTAAGATTTAACTTTCTCAGACTACTATGTATTTTTTAAAAAATTAGTTATGAACTTTAAATAAATGCAAACAAAGATCCCATCATTTCTATTTATGGTCACATTGCCAACTGTTTGGTTTGCCTCTTGGGATCACTTGGACTTATATCTTGCTTAATTTTGTTAAGTCTTTGTTAAACAACATATTTTTCCCTCTTGTAATCACTATAAAGCGTCCGTCAGTGAGGTTAAAATTATATATAATACTGTCAGTGTTAAAAAAAAATCTAAAAACAAGCACAAAAACTAATAATGGCAATTAGGCCTAGACATATTCTAGAAAACAAATAGGTTTTGTTCTAATAATTGCTTAATTTTGCATCCGGAAAGAAGCTTTTAATCAGTACGCTGGTGACAACACTGCTCAGCAACAACTAAACAACTACACATCAGTGTATTTTCACCAAAGAAAATTAACACTATCCCAGTTGAAACTACGATACTGGTCAAATGAGAAATCCACTTTTTAAGGCCTAAGTTTTGAGAAATAGTTTTTTAACAATGGTTTGCTTGTGCCTTGGTTCCTCTCTCTAGGGTAGTATTTAACTCATAAATTATAATTCATAATGAAAAAAATTTACAGCAGCAAGATCTTCAGATATTCTCATTCTATAGAAAGACAGTATGTTACAATATCTGTTGCTTTTATTAAAAACTTGGAAGGAAAATCTGATCCATTCATATGTTTAACAGATTTTAAGACTTCCATTCCATTTGAAATCATTCTTACTGCACATCCAAAGTGTAAGACCAATATATGAAAAGTATTCTTTCATAGACAGTTTCAGTATGCTTTTAATTTCATGCGAATTTTCATTGACCAAAAAATCCCATCTGAATTATGCCAGGTAAATCCTGCTGTTTAAACTCTTTTTCATTAATCCTAACCTGCAGATAAATATACAAAAAGGCTCAGATTTGAAGTCTGCAGAAAGAATTACTCTAGGCACTTTCCCTCAGCTGTTGGAGGGTTGGTATGCATCACCAAAGAGCTCTGCCCACTGCTTTTAAACAGTCAACTTTGCTAAGAATTCATTTCTCAAGCTCCTAATCACCTTGGATTCCATCACATGCCAAACATATCACAGGGAAATATACACACGCAACATCTAGAGTGCATCTAAAGCAGTTAGTAAGAAATGATACAGAGGAGGAATATGTGATATTCTACCAGTTGTATGTTAATCAGAGATTAGTGGCAGGATAATAAATGTCATTTTTTCCTAATAAAATGAAACAAAGCAAACACAATTTTGTTTAGATTCAGATCAACAATTTCTGAAATTCTAAACAGACTTCTATTTACATAATCTTTACTGTCTCATCTCCTCAAACCTGGGGCTCCATCCTGGTTTCAGCAGAGACAGCATTAACAGCACACCAATGTTCTGGTTCTTGCTGAGTGATGGGTGTGGGGCTGGGCCTAGCCACTCAGCAGGACAGAACCGCTACCGCTGTGGTACAGCAGCAGAGAGCGGGGCAGAGCCAGGACAGCTGGCCAGAGTTAGGCAAGACGTTATTCCACAACACCTGACATCATGCAGAGGACTATAAAGCTGAGTGAAGCCAGCTGTGGCTGGCTGCTCCCACGGGGTTGTTGGGTGTTGGTCAGCAGATGGTGAGACCTTGTCTTGTGTTGTTAGTGAGGCATCAGTCAACAGATGTATATATGTTAGCTGGCATTGGTCGGCAGGTGACAAGTAACTCATTGTGGGTACATATTTTGTTTTCTTCACATTTTTGTTTATATTTTCCTTTTTTTTTTTTTTTTTTTTTTTTTCTTTTTGTCTCAGTAAGTATTTTTTATCTTAACCCATGAGTTCATTGTTGTTTCCAATTCTCTCTCTCATCCCACTGGGGTAGAACAACTGTGTGGCGCTGAGCTGCCTGTCAGGTTAAACCACAACAGGCTCGCTGGATGAACTATACTGATTTGTACCTTCTTCTGTGCTTTGGCACAACAGGCAATTTGCTGTAATATGGTTTATGCAGGGATGTTCAGGGCTAATGAAAATGTTCTCTGATAGTTTTCCTGTCCAAATAAAACACCTGTTTCCAGAGTAATGATAAAGAACTGCAAAGTACAGTACTTTCCTAGGACATCTTCCTTCAGCTAGATGCCATTTTCAGGCTAGCATACAGAAATATGTCTTCATCAAGGCAAATGTTAAATCTGTTTTACCTGCATGTAAAGAAACCTGAAGGTAGAAAGTAAGCATATGGGTCAGATGTTTACCAAAACATGGTTTGATTCTGAATAGATTTTCATCCACAAGAAATACTGAGTTGTTCTTTAATACTACGTTAATAAGCACTTTTATTTATCTATCTTTCTATCTATTTATTTAACTTGTCTGTACTGTAGCATTACTTAGAGAATTCTGCACCTGAAGCCTCAGCAATCAGGAGTTTATTTAGTCTGTAACGTTAGACATTTTAAACAACTTTTCATGTACCTTTACCGTATTTATTTTTTTCACATATGACACTTCACAGTTTCTTGGGAAATTAAAGCAGTAATTAAGAGATAAACCCTAAATTTAGACATATACATTATGTCATTTTATCTGTTTATATGAAATCTGATCTTATATTTCTGTTAATTTCAGGAGATCTAACCATGTAAGCAGGGACCTCAGAGATATTGCATTAAATGTTTTTGAATGTAGAGCTAAAAGAAAAAAAGTCAATGTAATTAACAGGTTGTGCAATCAGATTTTAAATGTATATGCACAAAGATCTATATATATTAAGTTGCACAGATGACCTTATTTTAATATATTTTTAAAAGTTTTATTACTCTTACTTAATCTTAAAGTATATAATAAGGTTTTTTGTTTAATAATGGAATTCACTGAAATGCCACCAGCTTTTCAAATACAGTTTCTTTCAGTAAATTTAAAAGTATGATTATTTACACTTAAGAATGAAATGACTGCTTTGTCTTGAGATTAGCACTACAGAATATATTTATTATTATAGGACCTGTATTTTGACTTTATAAATTATGTCACCTTAACATATAAGTATATGGCACGTACTTGATAGAATGATAGAGAATTTCATCATTTGTCATTAGAAATTGATAGTATGTGTCACAGGCAAGCAAAAAAATCGGCCAAAATTATTTGGAGTAAAGTATGTGAGATTTGCTTCTGCTAATAAGCATATGGAATTTAACATTTCCAAGGGGAAAGCAGTTTTTGCTATGATAGCAATCAGAATTTCATTGAGAAATGATTATGATTACTGTATATTCAGTATCTGCTCCAATAACAAAAGAGGGTAAAGTGTACTGTAAAGAATTATGTATAGAATTATTTTAAAATGAAACTTGCCCAAATTCTCATAAGCATCTAATAGAAAATAGAAAAAGCTAAACTTGAATTTTCTGGTAAGGTGTGAATAAACTGAATTACTTTTTTAGAAAAAAGTATGTTTTTTTTTTCCACTTTAGTTAATACTATTGTGTACCCATTTTATGCTTTACCTGTTTGAAGAAAGCAGCATCCCAGTTAATTATGTAGAACTAGAGCTATATTATTATAATATTGTTTAATACTTACCTAGAAAATATTCCATGATTTCAGTTGCACATCAGATTATAATGGTTGTTTTTACTAGATTCATGCTGAACTCTGTGTGTTTCTGTGTGTACGGATATGCTATGTGCATAGAGGACTTTCTGAAGCTAGAGTTGTGAGAGGTGTGTCCCAGTGCTAGTTCAGCCTGTAGAATGCTGAACTATGGTCATGAGGTACTGAAATATGGACTCCAAAGAGTCCAGGTTTGAAGTCTTGTTTATTCTTTAGATCTTTTTCTTCCCATTGTTCCCTTTGACAGTGTGATGCTTCTGAGCTTCTTTAGTATGTCAGCAAAGCCCTGGAAAGAAGAAATCATCACATTTTTCTTCCACTTTTTTTTTTTTTGTCATTACCAGTACCATATCATACTTTTTTCTTCTGGGATGTTTCACTCCAACCTGAGGTTGTGTGGGATACTACTCTAGCATGTCACAACCTAACAGCAGAAAGAGGATAATTGTTTTTGATGACTGACCAGAACAGGTGTGCAAATTACCAGAAAGAAAATGCAGATTTGAATGTATTTCAACTGTATGTCATGGTCTTGGATTTTCTTCTTAAAGATAGAAAACCACCTTCAGCTGATCAAGTTTCCTACCCTGGAAACAGAGATCTAGCATTATTCATGCACTAGCCATCAGAGTTAGCTGCCAAATGTTAATTAAATGCAAATAATAGTCATTCAAATCCTTTTGCCTGTTTTTATCCAGTGCTTGTGACTAAGATGTTGGGAGGCAATTTTATTGACTCTGGCCCTTACTTTGTACTTACAGAAAATAAAAGGTTTTCTTTGTGCCTGTATTTGAAAGACATGAAAAGCTCTAGGCTGAAAAAAAAAAAAAAAAAATCTGAGTGCAGGGTTCATTCTAGCTTAATGAATCCTAGTGAAACATTTTAAACAACGAAAAAAAAAAAAAGTTTATATACAGTTCTGAAACAGTTCTATCCCATTACCAGGAAAAAAAAGGTTAGAGAATCTTCTGTAATTACATGATAAGATCAATATTGATACAGTATTAAAAGAAGCTCATAAAAGCAATAATCCTTTCATATAGCTTTAAAAGTGTCTTGGAGATTAAAACTAGTATATTTGCTGTGCTTACTCAGGACTTTTTCCACATTAGGAAACTTTAGATAACACTCCCTGAGGATGAAATTGAATGATGTTCTTCTTTTGCTTTGCAGTGTCTGTACAGGAAGAAAAGCTTTCAGTGTGTATGTATTCTCTGAGTGATATAGAGCTCTCCTAACATAGATTTCAAATACATACACATATTTAACTGTGTTGGTGGTTATCTTATATATACATATATATATGTATAAACTGAAGTGTAAAAACAGTAATAACTGGCATTTTCGTAAAGAAAACCTCCCACTAGACCAGGTTGCTCAGAGCCCCATCCAGCCTGGCCTTGAGCACTTCCAGGGAGGGGGCATCTACAACCTCTCTGGGCGACCTGTTCTGCCCTCACAGTAAAGAATTTCTTCCTAATATCCAGCCTAGATCTCCCCTCTTCCAGTTCATAGCCATTACCCCTCATTGTGTTGCTACATGCCCTTCTAAAGAGTCTCTCCCCAGCTCTCCTGTAGCCCCCCTTCAGGTACTGGAAGGCTGCTATCAGGTCCCCCTGGAGCCTTCCCTTCTCCAGGTTGAACAACCCAAACTCTCTCAGCCTGCCTTTGTAGGGGGGTGCTCCAGCCCTCTGACAATCTTTGTGGCCCTCCTCTGGACCCACTCCAACAGCTCCCCATCCTTCTTGTGTTGGGGCCCCTAGGACTGAATGCGATACTCCAGGTGGAGGCAGGCAGAATCCCCTCCCTTGCCCTGCTGGTCATGCTTCCCTTGATGCAGCCCAGGATGCGGCTGGCCTTCTGGGCTGCAAGTGCACATTGTCGGCTCATGTTGAGTTTTTCATCAACTGACAGCCCAAATCCTTCTCCTTGGAGCTGCTCTCCAGCCATTCTCCACCCAACCTATATTTGTGCTTGGGATTGCCCCAAGCCAGGTGCAGGACCTTACACTTGGCCTTGTTGAACTTCATGAGGTTGGCATGGGCCCACCTCTCCAGCCTGCCCAGGTCCCTCTGGATGGCATCCCTTCCCTCTAGCATGTCAACAGTGCCACACAGCTTGGTGTCGTTTGCAAACTTGCTGAGGGTGCGCTCAGTTCAACTGTCCATGTCACTAACAAAGATGTTTAACAGTGCTGGTCCCAGTACTGATCCCTGAGGGATGCCACTTGTCACCGATCTCAATTTTGACATTGAGCTGTTGACTGGAACGCTCTGAGTGCAACAGTCCAGCCAATTCCTTACTGAGCACTGTTTTATTTCTGGAAAAATAGAAGCACTCTCAATATGTTTTTCTTTTTATTCATGTGAAACAAGCTTAGTGCTAGAAAATTTTCTTGGATTTGGAAGGAAATCCTTCAAAAAATTACAGCTTTTTTGCTGTTATTTCTCCATGAAGTGCTACATTCTTATCAATGCTGAAGTATGTACAAAGCACTGTAATTCTGATGACTTTCCTCATATCCTTTTGTAGATACGACTGAAGCTGGGCAGATTTATGTTAGTCAAAGAGCTCACTTATTATTTAAAATCTGGCTTGCATGTCTAAGTCAAGTGTAGAAAATATCAACAGGAAATTGAGTTCAAGACAAGTTGGATTTTGCCTAGTGAGAAAATTGTCTCAGCGCAGGTATCAAATCATAAAAGATACACATTTGTTTGCTTTGGTCTCCACTCTTTAAATTCTTTTATGTTCTCACATCAGCTTCTGTGTACAGTTTGGGGAATGCAGATGGATTTTACATCTTTTTATACACTGGAAAAAAAAAAAAAAGTCATTATCAAGGACACAGATGATGATAGAATTTAGCAACTTCTTTTTTTTTTTTCCTTTTGACTGTTTCTCAATGAGTTGTACATGGACACCAAAATGACCAGTGAAATTTTTCTTCAGAATTTTCCTTTTAGTATAAATATATAGTTTTTGAAACCACTTGTCTATATTATTTTCTTTGGATAATTCCTTTATGCTTATAAGAAGAGGAGTAGAATAAGCCTCTTACAAATCTTCAAAGAAACCTTTATTTGAAAAAATGCAAGCATCACAACAAAGATAATGAAGTAGGGTTTCATGATTTTCAAAATAGTAAAAGTTCACGCACTTGAATAGAAATGAAATTTGTCTTTACTACATGGGTTTTCTTACATAAAGAAACACATTGTGTTATTATTATTATCATAATAGTTCTGTTTTGTTTTTGTGGGAAAGATGCCACAAAAAAAGAAAAAAGTAAATAAAAAAAATCTGAAATGATTCTATGAATAAACTTTTTTTTTTTTTTTTTTTTAATTACATTCTAGGAAATTCTGTACAGGATAATTTAATTCAACCTATTGCATAATGCGTAGAGGAATTTCTCTTGAAGAAATAATGAACAAAAGTTAAATTCCCTGCGGAAAATGAGCGTGTTATTTCAAACAATATTTAATTTCTTCCAAGACTTGAATTAACAAAGAATTCATTATATTCTTTAGTAAATTATTCCAGTTGTGTGATCACTCCCACTCTTTAAAGGCTGACACACTGTTATTAGCCTGAGTAAAGTTTCTCATTTAAATTTTAAACATTACTTTTGTGTTGTCCTTTCTCCTAGATTAAGAGGCTGCATAGTCTCAACTCTCCTTTCTACATCTACATATGAAAAAAATAGATTATAAATAATCTCTAAATTTTACTTCTTCATTTGTAGGAAGGATTTTGACAATTGCTTTGCGTGTCCAACCCTAAGAATATTAAAGATGATTGCGGAAAATCTCTAATTTCTCTTAAATTAGTTGTAGTCTGCTGCAGAAATAATTTGGTAATATTTTGATTGATTTCAATGCCACTTACACACTAGTAAGTAGAGGGTGGCTTGAGGGTTTTTGAAAAATTAGTTATGTTATATTCTAAGCATAAGTTTTAAATATCTGTTTGTTTTCAGTGGAATGGTAAAATAAAATCTATTTGCATATTTGCAATGAAACAATGTGCTTTTCATTAACAATAGTCAAAATTAGATGCTTTAGAAAGAAGAGGAAAAGATCTACAGATGTTATTTATTATATATGTATTATATGTTTTGATAACTTGAAGTTAGGAAGGAAAAAGAAAGGAAAATTTAGAGTTGGAAGATTTAACATTTCACTTTATGAACCTGTGAAGAAATCAAAAGGGGGAAGATCATTGCACTAGAAGAAAGGAAAAACACTTATGCTAGAAGTGTACCTTGTGGTTTATAGCAGGGTGAACTGTACCAGGGTGAAAACCTGTCCCACTAACATTTATGGCAAAATTTCCATTGATATCATTAGCGTGGACTTCACTCTGTAAAAACGGGATTCATTCTTTCACAGAATCCAAAGTCTGAGGTAGAATATATCTGACATCATAACTCATCCTCTCTGAGGTAACCTGAATACATTAACAGCTGTAGAGTAACATGAAAACAGGTGGTACAATACAGTATATCTCACAGTTAGTAGACTGTTTCACAGAACATATGTCCAGTCACAGGTTCACAGCTCTGTATAGTTATGAGCCATGAATTTCACAAGAAGAGTTCAGTACTAGGCTAATTGCATGCTTTTCTCAACAATTTGTGAGACCTTCAAAATACTTTACTAGCACCAGCCTCCCTCACCTTCACATGACAGAACTGCATCTGGTTTTCAAAATATGACAGGGAAAGGTGGGCCTCCTTTTCTTAGTAACACAAAAGTATAAAATGAATGTGATGTACTGATTAAAGAGTTAAGAAGGAAAAGGTAAAGAAGTACAGGAGGAGAAATGATGTATAGATGAGAGTAGAAAAGCTGGAAGAAAAATGTATTTATCTTCTCTCTTTGTCTGCTGATACCAAATTGCTGTTCCTTGTTTAAGTGATATCCTGCAATTTATAGCCTGACCAGCTATTTTTCCAACAACCTTTTTTTTTTTTTTTTTTTAATATACATATCACATGGTTCTTCTTTTTTATGAAAACAATAATGAATGAAATTGCTTAATTTGATAGTCAATACCCAGGCAAATGCTGAGTCTAAAAGGTGCAGAGTATCTCCCAAAAACTTTGTCAGAGTTTGGGAATTTCTTTCTACTGCATATCAAATTTTTAAATTCTAAGAATGGGAAAACAATTTTAGTTTTTTTAGTTACTTTCTGTTATATGATTTTAGTGTACTATAACAAACCTATACATTTTTTCCTCATATGGTAATGGCTAGATATGTGCAGCTAGATTTGTTGTTTTTAAAGTAAGTTTAAACAGTTATAAAAGAATTCCTATTGTTATATCATAGTATTCCTATATTGTGAGTTGCCTGTTTCCACACTAAATCTAAATCAGATGTGACTGACCTACAGATTTTTTTTAATATAAAAGCTTGCTGTTATGTGGGTATTGTTAATGTTAATGTAACTTAAGACATGCCATCATGAGAAATTGAGAATGTTTTCTCTTCTTTTTTTTTTTTTTTTTTTTTCCCTCAGAAGCTCTTATTCCTCTCAGTTTGAGTGAAATATTCAGAGATGCCAACTAGATTTATAAAATTCTTGCTAGCAGCCTTTGGATTTCAGAGTGATCATCTATGTCATTGATAATGAATGAAATATGAAATTTGCTAAATTGGAGATTATATATGTTACAAGCAATTTTTCCCTCCTTAGCTTTTTTACACTTTTGAAAATTCATACCACATTAACAAATGGTTGCAGTTTGTTTTCCTTCATATATGTAGCTTAAAGGACTGCATGAATATGTGAGGAATGTATTTTGCCAAGAAAGCATACTGTGTAAGACTGACGTGTATTACATCCCACTGTAAGTGAGGATCAGGTTTGTGACCACCTGAGGAACCTGAACATCCATAAGTCTATGGGTCCCGATGAGATGCATCCCAGAGTCCTGAAGGAATTGGCTGATGCAGTCGCCAAGCCACTCTGTATGATACTTGAGAAGTCATGGCACTCAGGTGAAGTCCCCAGCGACTGCAAGAAGGGCAATGTTACACCCATTTTTAAGAAGCGTAAAAATGATGACTGTGGGAACAATCGGCCTGCCAGTTCCTTGGCCTCATCTCTGTGCCAAGGAAGATCCAGGAACAGATTCTCCTGGAAGCCTTACTAAGGTACGTGGAAGATGGGGAGGTGATTTGTGACAGCCAGCACAGCTTCACCCAGGGCAAGTCCTGCCTGAGCAACCTAGTGGCCTTCTATGATGGTGTAACTGCATCAGTGGAGAAGGGAAGAGCCACTGATGTCATCTATCTGGACTTCTGGAAGGCCTTTGACACGGTCCCCCATAACATCCTTCTCTCCAAATTGGAGCGACGGATTTGATGGGTTGACCATACGATGGGTTAAGGTCTAGTTGCAAGATCGTACTCAGAGAGTAGTGGTTAATGGCTCAATGTCTGAATGGAAGCTGGTGATGAGTCGTGTCCCCTCAGGGGTCTGTACTGGGACTGATAATCTTTTACATCATCAATGACATAGCGGGATCGAGTGCACCCTCAGCAAGTTTGCAGATGACACCAAGCTGTGTGGTGCAGTTGACATGCCTGAGGGACGGGATGCCATCCAAAGGGACCTAGACAGGCTCGAGTGGTGGGCTCAGGAAAACCTCATGAGATCCAAGAAAGACAGGTGTAAAGTCTTTGCCCTGGTCATGGCAACTCCCACTATCAATACGATCTGGGGGACAAAAGGATTGAGCAGAGCACTGCTGAAAGGGACTTGAGAGTACTGAATATGAGCCAGCAGTGTGCCCTCGCAGCCCAGAAAGACAATTGCATCCTGGGCTGCACCAAAAGAAGCGTGGCCAGCAGGGCAAGGGAGGGGATCTTGCCCCTCTGCTCTGTGCTGGGGAGACCTCACCTGGAGTACTTCGTCCGAATGTGGAGTCCTCAGGACAGAAAATACATGGACCTGTTGGAGTGCATCCAGAGGAGAGTCACAAAAATGATCCAAGGGATGGAACATCTCCTCTGTGCGGACAGACTGAGAGAGCTGGGGCTGGTCAGCCTGGAGAAGAGAAGGCTCCGGGGAGACCTGATAGCAGCCTTTCAATATCTGAAGAGGGGCTATAAGAAAGAAGGGAACAGACTCTTTAGCAGGGTCTGTTGTAACAGGAGAAGGGGAAAAGTTTTCAGGCTGAAAGAGGGAAGATTTGGATTAGATACAAGGAAAAAGTTCTTTACAATAAGGGTGGTGAAGCACTGGAACAGGTTGTCTAGAGGGGTAGTGGATGTCCCGTCCCTGGAGACCTTCAGGGTCAGGCTGGACAGGGCTTTGGGCAACCTGATCTAGCTGATCTATCTGTAGGTGTCCCTGTTCATCGGAGGTGAGTTGGACTAGATGACTTTTTAAGGTCCCTTCCAACTCAAGCAATTCTATGATTCTATGATTCTATGAAATTGATGAAGGCTCACTACAGGCTGGTGAGCCTCACATCTGTGCCTGGGAAGATCATGGAGTGGATCCTTCTGGAGGAGATGCTAAGGCACATGCGAGATGAGGAGGTGATCTGAGATAGCCAGCACAGCTTCACCAAGGGCAGGTCGTGCCTGACCAATCTGGTGGCCTTCT
>VXAV01012039.1:0-21385 GCA_013399715.1 Alectura lathami
TCTGCTAAGAAAAGAAGGGCAGCTGTCATAGGTGTCTCCATTCTGAGGGGAACAGAGGGTCTGATATGCTGACCAGACCCTACCAGCAGGGAAGTCTGCTGCCTTCCTGGGACCTGGGTCAGGGATATTACAAAGAAGCTCCCTGATCTGGTGAAACCCTCTGATTACTGCCCGCTGCTGGTAGTCCAGGTTGGCAGTGACGAAGTGGCTGAGAAAAGCTCGAGGGCTGTTAAGAGGGACTTCAGGGCGCTATGGCAGTTAGTTGAAGGAAGCGGAGCGCAGATGGTCTTTTGCTCAGTCCCTTTGGTGCCAGGGAGAAATAGTGAAAGGTACAGGAAAACCCACCACATCAACGCGTGGCTAAGAGGCTCGTGCCATCAGAAGAATTTTGGCTAAAGATGTTGATGCTGATTGCCTGAAAGGAAAAAGCAAAGCAAACCAACCAACCAATCAAAACCAAAAACTCCCAGATTACAATTTCTTAGTAGAATATTTTAAATAGTTGTAAATACAGCCTGAATATATCTTGTGAAAAACTTAAGCGTAATTACAATTGCAGATTTTTTTTTTTGAATATTTATGTATTTTTAAGACTAAACACTGTTTTGAAAGTTAAGGAATAGCAGATATGCTTGTGTTGATGGGTTGTTTTGAAATCCCGCCTTTTTGGTGCTGCCCAGAGCACCTATGCTTTTGGTGCCTGCTTCATTTTAAACTCCAGGGCAAGCCCGCCTGTTGTTTTGATCCCAAGCATACCACAGCCAACAGTGTGAGTTGGAAGGTTCAGAAGTCTTATATGAAGTGCAGGCACTGCTACATCCTGAATAAAAAGCAGACTCAATTATCATTGACATACAAGTTTATTATGCAGATAACGGATTAGCTTAATAAGGAACAGTTATAAGGGAAAGCGACTGCCACTTCATTAACCAGGACAACTCCAGGACTGACAGACTCTTGCTGTAACTGCTGCTTGAATCTTCTTAAGTCTGAAAATTGTCTGTTCCTGTCCAAAGGACTTAGCTACTCCTGAACTGTGTTTTATCCAGAGGTTTCAGCTAGATTTTAAGGTCTCTCAGAGCTTCCCTCCTATTATTATTTTATTGTCATCTTTTTATCATATTCCAAATACATCTAAAATGTTAACCTGCTATATTATCAGTCTGAGAAATAGTTGAAATGCTTTTACCATTTTATTGATGATTTGAGGAAATGGACACCACAACGACATCAGACCTGTTATGTCATTTCTACAAAAAACAATTCTGTAAAGAGCTCGGACTTGGATGTCATTAACTTCAAGATACACTCCAAATGAGGGTCTCTTTTCCAAAGGCACACAGGTATCAGATACCAGCTCTGTGATGAACTCTTACAAAAAGTAGAAGAATGATCCCTTACTGTAAAATTTTCTTTGAACTGCTTTTAACGTTAAAATGGAATGAAGGTTACAGTGCGCCTGTAATCAGATTTTCTGTTGTCTGAGATCTCCTGGTGACAATAACAAAATAAACATTTTAAGAAAGTGCATGTTAAACCTCCTCCAGAATGTCAAAATTAAAACAAAGCAGAAGATCCATAAGANTGCAAGGAGTGCCTGAGTCTGGCGCTGCTGCCAGAGGGTAGCAGAGATACCACCTGGGTGCGGTGTGAGCGGGTGGATGACTGCTCAGTCTAGTGGCTGAGCTAAAGTCAGAGGTGGAAGGGTTTAGAACCATCATGGTCTGTGAGAGGGAGATAGATGGGTGGAGCTCCACCCTACCATCTCTGAGAGAAGGGCACCAGGGGGATGCTCCACACGTAGCAGTGGATCCCTTACCCCTCACAGTCAGTCAGAAGGAGGGGACCCAGGAGACAAGAAGGAGTGAAAACATCCCTTCTCAGAGGTGTAGGTGCCCCCCTGCCTTTCCCCCCTAGGCTACCTCACTTTCCCAGGTGCCCTTGTGCAATAGCTACAAGGCTCTGGAACTAGAGGAAAAGGTAAGTGAGCTTGTAGAGGAAGGTCCATCTGGGAGATTGTCCAAGGCAAGTCAGTCACCCAAAACCCCACACCTCAGGACTGCGTCTGCTAAGAAAAGAAGGGCAGCTGTCATAGGTGTCTCCATTCTGAGGGGAACAGAGGGTCTGATATGCTGACCAGACCCTACCAGCAGGGAAGTCTGCTGCCTTCCTGGGACCTGGGTCAGGGATATTACAAAGAAGCTCCCTGATCTGGTGAAACCCTCTGATTACTGCCCGCTGCTGGTAGTCCAGGTTGGCAGTGACGAAGTGGCTGAGAAAAGCTCGAGGGCTGTTAAGAGGGACTTCAGGGCGCTATGGCAGTTAGTTGAAGGAAGCGGAGCGCAGATGGTCTTTTGCTCAGTCCCTTTGGTGCCAGGGAGAAATAGTGAAAGGTACAGGAAAACCCACCACATCAACGCGTGGCTAAGAGGCTCGTGCCATCAGAAGAATTTTGGCTAAAGATGTTGATGCTGATTGCCTGAAAGGAAAAAGCAAAGCAAACCAACCAACCAATCAAAACCAAAAACTCCCAGATTACAATTTCTTAGTAAAATATTTTAAATAGTTGTAAATACAGCCTGAATATATCTTGTGAAAAACTTAAGCGTAATTACAATTGCAGATTTTTTTTTTTTTGAATATTTATGTATTTTTAAGACTAAACACTGTTTTGAAAGTTAAGGAATAGCAGATATGCTTGTGTTGATGGGTTGTTTTGAAATCCCGCCTTTTTGGTGCTGCCCAGAGCACCTATGCTTTTGGTGCCTGCTTCATTTTAAACTCCAGGGCAAGCCCGCCCGTTGTTTTGATCCCAAGCATACCACAGCCAACAGTGTGAGTTGGAAGGTTCAGAAGTCTTATATGAAGTGCAGGCACTGCTACATCCTGAATAAAAAGCAGACTCAATTATCATTGACATACAAGTTTATTATGCAGATAACGGATTAGCTTAATAAGGAACAGTTATAAGGGAAAGCGACTGCCACTTCATTAACCAGGACAACTCCAGGACTGACAGACTCTTGCTGTAACTGCTGCTTGAATCTTCTTAAGTCTGAAAATTGTCTGTTCCTGTCCAAAGGACTTAGCTACTCCTGAACTGTGTTTTATCCAGAGGTTTCAGCTAGATTTTAAGGTCTCTCAGAGCTTCCCTCCTATTATTATTTTATTGTCATCTTTTTATCATATTCCAAATACATCTAAAATGTTAACCTGCTATATTATCAGTCTGAGAAATAGTTGAAATGCTTTTACCATTTTATTGATGATTTGAGGAAATGGACACCACAACGACATCAGACCTGTTATGTCATTTCTACAAAAAACAATTCTGTAAAGAGCTCGGACTTGGATGTCATTAACTTCAAGATACACTCCAAATGAGGGTCTCTTTTCCAAAGGCACACAGGTATCAGATACCAGCTCTGTGATGAACTCTTACAAAAAGTAGAAGAATGATCCCTTACTGTAAAATTTTCTTTGAACTGCTTTTAACGTTAAAATGGAATGAAGGTTACAGTGCACCTGTAATCAGATTTTCTGTTGTCTGAGATCTCCTGGTGACAATAACAAAATAAACATTTTAAGAAAGTGCATGTTAAACCTCCTCCAGAATGTCAAAATTAAAACAAAGCAGAAGATCCATAAGACTGAATAAGAAAAGGAAAATGAAAGGAGCTTGTCAAAACAGAGTAGTTTTCCTAAATCTTCTCCTGAAGGTGTAAATTGCCAGTCTGACACAACTGCCAGTCTGAGCTGCTTTGGTTAACAATAAGTTTAAGCATAAAAATAACTTTTTAAAGCTGTAAGACAGATGGACTATCTATTCTGAAATTTCATTGTCCCAAAGTGATCTGTTATCCACAAGAATATCATTTTTTAATACTGTTATTACGTGCCAACACAGTGATAAAAGTGTATTTGCAAACACTGGAAGAATGTTTTCTTACTTCTTTTATGGATTTTTGTTAAGCCTGACTTGAAAGGAAGATTCATTTTCAGTTGTGGTGAAACATTTTCAGAGCAGGGTTAGTTATAAATGGAGCTGACTTCCCAAGGATGGTACAGTTTTAGGAAGAGATCAGGCTTACCAAAGTTAGACTTCTCATATGTCATTGTACTCAACAGAAAACTCTATGAGATCTCATTTAGTCTCTTGTGCTATGAGGTTATGAATTCTCACAAACTATTGCTGTAGTATTTTAACTATTGATAAGTAATTGAGAAATTATTTGGCAATGATTTTTTTTTTCCTGAGTGTTGTAAACAAATTACTGATAGAGCAGGTAAAACTACTATAGTGATACACTGAGTCATTCAAGAGCCCAGCACCAGTATGGTCCAGGCTTTTTTCAGTACTGTGTGCTTGAACCTCATTTTAGCTTGTCTTAATATTTCTTGAGAAGATTAGCTGACCCAGTCCTCTCCTTTTATTCAATTTATTCCTCAGATCTTAAAAAAGGCAGTCTTGGAAAACTGCTTTAGCCTTCAAAGTTGCATAGCTCTGGATATCTGATGTGCATAATAGCCACTATGCTCGGTTCACCTAGAATTTGAGGTATGTGCAAACTTGAGTCACCAAGTAATTTAAACACATGTTCTTGGGAAGGATACAAGATTGGTGCCAGAAATTAAAAGCAAACCATTTATTCATGCCTTACAAACTGATGGGTAGGGAACCATTAGCTGCTCCCAAACAGTTAATTCTTTCTTCATTTGCACAGTGTCAGAGATGCAGAGGGAGAGATATGCGTGGACCATGACCAAAGGAGCAAAGAAAGGTTTAGAACCCATAAATCTCCCAAGAACAAATGCATTCAGGTAGATGTTTTACCATTTTCACAGATGGAGGTATTGCTATTTTTCTAGAGCTCTAAGATGTACCTCAGAGAAACAGACGTTTTCTCATATGCCCTAAAACGGTACATAGTTGACATCCTCAAGTCAGTTTGGACAGAAATCATCCATGTATGATTATTCTGATGACAGCAGGCAGCAACGTGTGTAAGCACGTTACACTGTGGAATTGAGAATACATTGTTGGAGGCTGCAATGGAGGAATATTTGTTATATTTTTTTTATTGTCAAGCCCTTATGTACTGACTGCTCCTTTAGTCTCTGCTCATGAGACCAGATAGAAAAAAATTGGTATTTTTCTGTAGATCATACTTTAAAAAAAAATAATTTTCCAAAGAAGTTCTACTTTGCCTGTTATTATTGTAAAAATATCCATCTTGTCCTTTGATATGGCTCATTTCAAGTAATAAATAGATACTTTTCTCAGGAGATTGTCAATACACACTTCCCTTTATCTGTACAATAAAAAGATGTCATGCAATGAGAGTTACAGCTTTCCTAATTTTCCACAGTCCTGGCATATATTGATTGTGCAGACATCAATATTTACATGAATGTAATCAAGCAAAAGTAGCAACTGACTAGTATTTCTTGCTAAATATGACCCATGTTATTTGAAGCATGTGGCTCATTTTAGGATTAATCTGCTCATAACGATTTTTGTTGTGTAGTTCTGTGAGGGAGAAAAACATAGCTTCAAAGATGAAAGGGAATAGAAGTAAAAATTCAGCTATATTTCTCCTGAAGGTTTTAGGACTGGACTCCAGGTTCAGTTCTGCATGTTTCCCATTAGTGGCAGTGCAGCAGATCTCCAGGTGCAGCCCATGGAGGAGCCCACGGTGCAGCAGGGGGATGCGGCCTGAAGGAGGCCGCAGCCCAGGAGCAGGCCCCGGGCCGGAGCTGCAGCCCATGGAGAGGAGCTTGTGGTGGGGCAGGGCCTGGGGGAGCTGCTGCCATCAGTGGGGCCCGGTGCCGGAGCAGCTCCTGAAGGGTGGGCCCCGTGGTGCGGAGCCGTGTTGGAGCAGGGCTGGGAGAGCTGCAGCCTGTGGGAAGCCCACAGGGATCGGTTCGGGAAGGACGGCACCCGTGGGAGGGACCCCAGGTGGAGCAGGGCCAGAGAGTGGCAATGGAGGAGCAGCAGAGATGAAGCCTGAGGGGCTGACCGCAGCCCCCATTCCCTGCTCCCCTGCGCTGCTCAGGGGGAGGAGGTGGAAGAGGGTGGGTGGGGGGAAGGTGTTTTTAGTTTGCTTTGGTTCTCACTGCTCCACTCTGTTAGCCATATGCAAGAAATTACGTTAATCTCCCTGTGCTGAGTCCACTTAGCCCCTGATGGTAATTGGTGAGTGATCCCTGTCCTTATCTCAACCAATGAACCTTTTTTCATCGTTTTTTTTCCATGTTTTTTTTTTTGAGGGTGGGGGGATGAGAGAGCATTGTGGTCGAGCTGAGTTGCCCATTGGTGTGAAGTCAGCACAGTGATAGATTATGTACAAAGAAAAGGAAAACATTTTGTTTGACTTGGCTTCCTGAGAACAGTCTCATGTTCTGTGTCTCAGCTCAGCATTCTCGGTGTTCAGTGGGTCCTTTTCAAAACTATCACTCCCAGATTCAGGTTTATGGGTACTTAAACTTACTCTTTATAAAGTCAGTTTCTAGCTTTCTTCACTGGAGAAAAAAGAAGAAACTGGATCCAGAAGTTCAAAAATACCCCAAGACAAGAAATCTGTCTTTTACAGAAATACTATGATTTTTAAAAGAATCACCTCATTTTTCACAATGAAGCAGACAGCAGAACCAGTCCTCATTTTTTAGTGTTTGCAATGTTGTATGTTAGGAATCGGCTCTATTCAGAGAACTCAGATAATTTATAACCAGAGTAGCTGGGGTGGCTGTTAAGGTTATTAAAGCTCACAAACATGTTTGAAGATCAGTCTAGCCAGCTCTCTTTCATCCAGCCCTGTCAATTAATGGATTGTAAAGATGCATAGCTGTTTCGTGGAGAACATATCCTCTGCAACTTAAATCTTTTGCAGAAATGTGAACATCTCCAATTATTTTCCATGTAGCTTCTCCACGATGATCAGTCAACAACCCTTGAGAAACTGGAAATAAAAATAAAGACTACTTTTCACCACAACTTGTAATTACTTTAATTATAGGATAATTATATAAATAATGTGCTTGAACACAGCTTTTGTTTTTCTCTTTGTTTTCTAAATATTATCATCTTTCTATATTTTCTGATGTGTAAACATTGAATGTTTAAGTTCAGATGAAAAGCAGGTGAACTGCCTGCAAAACAATCTGAGACAATCAAATGATGATTAAGCTACTGAAAAATACCTAAATAACAGATAATTTGTAAGTGAACAAGTCTCGTTAGCCATTATAACTTTTAAATGGAAAATATATTTGAATTATTAACAGGACTGTTCTTTTATGGAAACCTATACCACAACATTCTTACAGAGTTAGAAATTCAGGTTTTGCTCCCAAAATGTCACAAGACCAAATGATCAGAGGGCTGGAGCACCTCTCCTATGAGGAAAGGTTGAGGGAGTTCTGACTGTTCAGCTTGGAAAAGAGAAGGCTCCGGGGAGACCTCATTGCGGCCTTCCAATACTTGAAAGGAGCTTACAGGCAGGAGGGGGACTGACTTTTTTACAGGGGTGGATAATGGTAGGACAAGGGGGAATGGGCTAAAACTGAAAGAGGGGAGGTTTAGGTTAGACATCAGGAAGAAATTCTTCCCTGAGAGAGTGGTGAGGCGCTGGCACAGGCTGCCCAGAGAAGTTGTGGCTGCCCCATCCCTGGCTGTGTTCAAGGCCAGGCTGGATGGGTTCCTGGGCAGTTTGATCTGGTGAGCTAGTGGCTGGCAGCCCTGTCCATGGCAGGGGGGTTGGAACTAGATGATCTCTGAGGTCCCTTCCAACCCAAGCCATTCTATGATTCTATGATTCTGTAATTCTTCTGGATATTTTCCTTAGAGAAATTATTTGGGATCCTATTAGTATAAATACTTATTTATATAAACAAAGTTTCAGCATCTAGAAGACAAGGAAAAAAAACAAAGCCCAGCTAATGAAAGTGGTTACAGGTTTATACAGATAAATATATATATATATATAATTTTATACAGATTTATATTATTTTGCTTCTTTAGATACTCAGTTCTGAGCCTTGGCTTTTATAGCTCTTAATATCACCTAGCATATTAGATGCTGAAATATTACACTTTCTGAAAGTTATGGTCTGTGACATCATTAAAATAGGTAAACTCACTTGCTTGGAACTTAAAAAATGGATAAATTCACAGTTTATTTTTTCAGGCATTATAGGTACCAAGTAAATTAGAAATGGATAAAGTCTGCATATCTGCATATAGTTGTGACTATTCTGTGACCTTAATCCCTAACTAAAATGCCTTATTCTTCTGCTTCAGGCTTTCCTGTATAGCATGATAAACCTTCAGATTCCCCAAATACTGTGATGTCAAAATCCCCTGCAGTCCGTTCCCATTGCTACTCACACTGCCAATGCTCCCCAAGATTTTGAAATGGGATCTTATCAACAGTTCTGAAAAATCAAGTTAGCTATTTTGTTTTCTAAATATTGATGTTCTTGCCTAACAAGTTAGAAAATTCTGATTAGTGCTAAGCGATGTGAAAAACGAATATAATGACATATTAATCTAGCTAGTGAGTGGATTTTAACATAATTTCTGTAACATAGTCCTAATGCAATCCTGTTGCTTAATGGCATACAAAAATATTATGTACCACAGCTGTAAATTTTGCATGTATATCTGTTGGTCATGATTTCTGAAGTCAGATAATTCAATTTTATTGCTGCTTTTGATATTCCTATGAGCGGTAGGCATATATACTTCTGGATCCATTTTCTGTGAGCTCAGTTTTGTCCTAGATGCAAAGTTTACTGGGGTAATATCAATGAATGTCTGCTTGTTTTTTTTTTTTTTTTTGTTTGTTTGTTTGTTTTATTTTCTTTTTAATATATTTTAGGATGCTACTGGCAGAGAAATCATCCAAAGAGCTGAAGTCACAAGCCACATGCAAAAGGAAAAGCTCTAATCCCAGCTCAAATTCAGCACCATAAATGATGGATATTATTTATTGCCAATGTTTGGAAATCTTAAAATCAAACCATATTCTTTACTGCCAGCTGTTTTTATTAGCACTTCTTCGGACTTACAGGGGTCAGTTTCTGCACAGTAACATCCAATGCAAATCTTGAAATCTCTGTAGAGGTCAAAATTAGATCCCACAGTGACAAATCTTTAATGTGTGCATTGAAGTGACAGCAGAATTCAAGCCAGTCTTCCTTCACTGCACAAACAAGAGGGATTTCTATACTTGAGGGTGGAAGCTGCTCATGCTTTTACAGAAAAAATATTGTCATATGTCAGGTTCATTTGCATGTGCCCTCTTGCTAAGTCCCTTAAATTTCAATGTAATCAGAATGTTTTTGCTTATTTCTCATCGTAGGAAAACATTTTTCTCATGGAGAAATGCACGATGGGTCAAGCAGGAGGCTTCCTTAGCTTCTTGGAATGCGCCCAGCTGCTGGGGGCACTGATCTGTGCTACGTGGCATAGCTGGAACAAACAAACGTGCTGTTTAGCTAACAAAGGAGGCAACTACCTTTGAGCCTCACTTTGTTGCTCTGAAAAGTATAGCTACCCATATTTCAGTACGTGCTCACACCAGTATTGCCACTAACATAAACCACAAACAGCAAGAGAACAAAGCCATCACAGCAGCAACAAGATCTGTTTGATAGCTGAGATCTCTTCCTGCTTGCCAGTGGAAAGCACGCAGCAATAAATATCATAAAAATGTGACTAAGGGTGAGAGAGTCCCATTTACATTTAATAGGACCTGTTAGGCTTCCATGGCCTGATCCTGGTGACATGGTGAGTAAATTATGCCATTTCACTGATTTAAAAGACGTTCCTCTTTTATCTGGAGCTGGCCAGCACAAATTCTGAAATCACCAGATTGCACCCCTATTTATCAGAAATTTTTTTACTCTGAATGTCTGAGTTCATCCCTTAGGGCACAGTTAACCACGTGGAGTCACATCATTTGAAATTTTGCTTGAAGCTTAAGTACGAGGTTAGAGAATTGAAAGCAAGTTTTTATTCATCCTTGGAAGTTATGGTTTAGCAATTAATGTAGGAACTGTCCCCATGTATGAAGATTCGGTAATTTTTTCCTCTGAAAACATACAGTCATGGATTTTCTCATCATAAACTGTATGCTTTCATTTTCACTCTTGCTGCTTTATTCACCTCTCCGTTAGACAATTAAGTAGTAGTAGCTGTTAATAGTATGCTAAAAGATTCATGCAATTTCACAGGCTTTTTTTTCAGTTTTATTCCACTGTTTTCATGTAAAAACATGGATGGGAACACTCAATAAAAGAAAAGATATGCAGAATATCAGAAGATTTGTAGAACGTTTGTGGATAATCTTCAAAATTATTTTTTTCTTGTATATATAGCAACCTTTATATTGCTTTAAAAATTGATGTGTAGAAAGCATTTCTCAATAAAATAAAAATAAAATTAAAAAAAAAAAAACACATCAAAATCATGCCCAAAAGGTCACTTTGAGCTCTCTTATATGCATGGTATCATCTGCTACATGAAATTAGGAACGCTAGGAGGATAAGCAGTTTCCTTTAATGGGAAAAGATGGCAATTTCTCCAACAAATAGCTCTATATGATGGCAGTACAGCTCCAAGAGGGAAAATTTGAGCGGAATTACACTGTAGGATCACCATCTCCCCAGCCCCTATGGGAAAGAGCTGTCCATTAGGCCAGTTATTCTGACTGGATTTGACAAGTGCAGTATATATCCATGCTAAGGATTAATTCTTTTTTTAGATTTAGTTAGCAGGTGCATTAGGTTTATGATTTGCATACCTTCACTTACTATTACTGTCCTTGTTTATTCTTCAAAGGTCACTTATTACCTTGCAAATGCAGTCTAACGTGCACTATATATGGCTTATGGCTATAAATAAGTATGCTACTACTCTTTTTTTCTTTAAGTTCTGAGAAGCTACTTAAAAACATAGGTATTGTACTGCAAAAATATGCCTAATGAATTATTATGGAAAATTTGTGCTCAGATCAAGAATGGCAATAATGCTGTATGTTGTCATGTGAAATAGGAGGCTTTTCAGCTGGATATTAGTAGACATCACGCAATGGTAACAGCAGGTGTTATCCTCTTCTGGCCCTGAGTGTTGACAAGTTCATGGTCTCCTATCCCTACAGATCTCTCGATATGACCTAAAAATAAAAATGTCCTCTCAAGGTAAACAATGACATAATCTGCTTAGGCAAAACTAAAAGCTGTTGACTTTTCTTACTCCAGTACTTCTGAGGTGAGTAGACCTGGATGATTCAAAGGTTCATCTCTGAATTTTCCCGTTCAAAATAAAATCCCAGTGTTTCCTAGATGTTCTAGGAAAAGAACAACATGATGTACCATAATCAGCTTCCCCAGGAAAAACAATTATATCTAACTAGTAAAAATAATCTCTTTCCACAGTTATTTTTAATAAATGAAATTGCATTAAATTTAAATAAGGGCCCAAAGAGTCACATGATTTAGAGATCACCGTAATGTCTTAGGGAACTCCAAAGTAAATTCTCTGTCTTTTCTTCTTTTTAGAATTTCTTGATGTGTCAGCCCATTCTTTTCAATGTAGTAGTTAATTTGGTCCTACTTAGTAGAGCCTAATTTGGCGTATATAATCCATTCAGTATCTTAATATATCATGCAGTGGATCTTCATCACCTCTGGTAATGCTGATCTTTCAAAATGCTGAGACATACAGATTTGGAACATAGTTAAAGGATAATAACATTATTCTTTACTTTGAATTCATAGAAAAAAAGAATGAAATGTCACTTTAAAAGTGTGACTGGTAGTAGGATGCAAGATCAGATTCTCAGTCTCAGAAATGCCTGTTTTCATCTTTCAATCAACAAACTGGCACTTAGGCTAAAATAGTATAAAAAATGCCAAAAAGTAAGTGAGGGCCAGGCTGATATCCATGAGAACGAGAAGGTGCAGGAAAAAAAAAGCCAGGGAAACATTAATTAGCAAATGGTCTTAGTAAAACACATACAAAAGCTAATTATTCTCGCACTAAATCCAGTGGCAGTTCTACAGTCAAGTGCAATTGCCCAGTACACTTTGATAAGATACACAGCAACAGTATTTAAAGAAAGGGGAATGTCACAGTGAAACTTAGCACTTTCTGTCAAAACACTCATTTAATAGTGCCATTGGGACCCCCAAATTAAATTGTTTTTCGCTTGCTGACTCATTCACAAACCACTCTTGATTTGTGTCAATACATTAGTATTGTGTGTCTTTGATAACTGGTTCTGCTGAATGATTTTTAGTCACCGTGCTGTTCGTGAACCGCTCATTTTGATTAATCATTATTTGTGGAATGTTATTGGTCATACAGTATATTTTCTTCTTCTTGATTAACTGACTGAAACTTTAACAAAAGATAATGAGTTATGACTAACCAATAATGAACAGTGAGCAATGAACAATAAATTTCCAGTACAAATCTGGGGAATGTTGGTGATTCACAGTCACTGTTTTGAATACTGTGAATACTGGGAGACAAATATTTGGAAATGTCGTATGTTGTGGTGGCAAGAATAGCAAAGTATCTGTGGTCATTTATTTGTGGCTCTATTGCAAATGTGTTTCTTGCATCATCCCACCAGTTCAAAGTCTGAGATAGAATACATAAACTAATGCAATCTCTTCACTAGATACACAGGGGCTAAAATTGAGAAGTCGTTCTGGTTTTGGCTGGGATAGAGCCTATTTTCTTCACAGTAGCTGGTATCGTGCTTTGTTTTGGATTTAGGATGAGAATAATGTCGATAGCACACCAGTATTTTATTTATTGCAGAGAAGTGCTTATACAGAGCCAAGGATTTTTCAGCTTCTCATGCTTCCTGGCCACTGAGGAGCTGGTGGTGCACAAGGAGCTGGGAGGGGACGCAGCCAGAACAGCTGACCCACACTGGACAAAAGGTTACCCCATATCATGTGGCATCATGCTGAACAACAAAACTGGGGTAGCTGGCCGAGAGGTCTGCCATTGCTTTCAAATTGGCTGGGCATCAGTCAGCTGGTGGTGAGCAACTGCATGTTGCATCACTTTTCATTTTTCCTTGCCTTGCCTTGTGCCCTTTGTTTTTTTGCCTTTTTGCCTTTTGCCTTTTTTACTTTTCTCTAGGGACATTCTTCTATGTTTGCAGTAAATAGAGAATAAAAGGCTCTCTTTGCTACAGTAGCTAGCTTCTTACAAAATCTAATTAAGCCTTCATACTCCTTAACCATTAACATTATTCCTTTAATAACCACTAAATTAGGCATGAGGAAGTCAAACACAGAAGGTCACAACTTTCATGACATTTTCGTATGACATTTTAGTTACAGAAACTAAATCCCATATACACAATTATTTTCCCTTCTTTTTAGGGACAAACAAATGTAGGAAATCCTGAAAAAAAAAAAAAAAAACCCACCTGATTGGGGTGTCTTGTACTAAGGCTGAAATAACAAAGGGATTAACTTCTACTGAAATCAAAACTAACTTAAGCATTGTGAAACCTTATAGGACCAACCAGAGGAACAGAAGTAGAGCTTGCTGCAGTTTCATCAAGCCCATTAAAGGGCAGTGAAATTCTTTCTATTTCTAAGCAGCCCTCATGAAAGATGTTATAAATATTGAACTTGCCTATATCTTCTGAAAATTTTTATTTTATCCCATGGATGCTTCTTTGAAATCTATCTATAAGCCGAAAGGAACCTTGAGGCATGCAGAGAAAAATCTGTCATTGGAGTGAGAACTGCAGTGTTCACTTCTTTAGGAGCTGAATTTGGATAGCTTTGTTGCAAGAGTCAAGTCAGAATTTAAAATAAACGATTACAATGGCTGTGCTTTCTGTGCTGGGCTTTGTTTAGTCAGGTAGATTTCATTCCTGCTCTTTACCTTCTCTGATGTTTAGAATGGGTCCTAGGAGGATAAATCAGTTCTTCTTTCCATACAGAAAGTTAACACAAACACTTGATAACTTGCAGAGACTTCAAAGGAAAATGATAAAAATGCTTTGCAGGCATAATAAAAAAAAGTCCTCAGCACTCTTCATCCTCATTGCATTTCCTCAGCTCTACAGTGAATAGATGTGCTTAAGAAATTTTGGCTGAAAAAGACCAACTGAATTTTCAAAAAGCATTTTCTGTTCAATTCAGTGCTGGAAGAATGAGAGTGGACATTTCTCTAATCTCAGGATCAAAATGGGTATCCTACTGTTTCTAAAATTTAACCCTGAAATTCAATGAATATAAATGCAAGCACTGAAATACCCTGATTTGGAAAACAAAATTGAATGGCTTTTTCTTTATTTCATTTTAAAATAACAGTTATTAAAAATAAATAAATCTTTGCTGTGGTTGTGCAGCACTTAAACAAGGAAAATGAAAATCCAACATGATCAATTTTTTGTGCTGTTAATACCAAAACACCTGCCTCGCTTGTACTTCTCAGTTGCTCTATGGAATTTATTATTCAGTATCTTAGACCCACTCACACATCATGGCAAGTATTTTGCATTTACCAACAAAGTACATTTAATAATATATTTCTGAAGTGGTCAAAGTAACTCTCATAAAAGAATCAGCTCGTAGGATGAGTCAACACAAAGAATTGATTATAATTCTTTTATGACTCATGGCTTGGGTTGACCTGCTGTTTTTTAAATGTAGTTTCTGTGGGAAGCAGGAGCAAAGATAATTTAGAAAGTAAAATGGGACATCTCATGTATTTCTTATCAGCACAATTTTGTATCCATGTTGCAGTCTGAGCTGAGGGCCATCAGTTTTCTGCAGACAGCCTGAGTGTTTCCGCTGTTCGTGAGAGCTCCCTTTTCTGAATTGTCTTATAGCCAAGGACCTGTAGGTGGGGACAAAGTAGATCCTCACACCTCCTTTTTCCCTTATATCTTTCAGTAAAACTGAAATTACAAATTACACTTACTTTCTCTTGTTTTCTGTCTCTGTACTGTGCTCCTCTTTTCTCATGCCTTCACACACGTACAGCTACCCAAGAGGAGCACAAATGTCTAGGAACAAACCCCAAGAGAGTACAAGCCAGCCTTTTTTCCTTCACTGTGCAAAAAGGTGGTCTTCTCTGGCAAACTCTGGTAACAGTTAAGCAAGGCCTATGGCTCGGTCTATGTGCTATACATGCAAAAATGTGCTGCTGAATAGCAGAAAAACAGATAAATTATGAAGGTGCAAATTGCTTGGAGAGAGGAAGGCTCTGGTGCAATACCCTTTGCAAAGGGGAGGTATAGAAGAAAGGTAGTATAACTGGAACTCACATGCATATATTTTTTTTCTGAAAAGGTAGAGGACAAAACAAGTGAAAAAGAAATCTCTCTGTGGTCTCTGCTACTGTGAGGGAAGACCAGTGAGCATCTGGCCTACTGGGCTTTTGCTGTGGGTTTTACTGCCTACAGAGGAGAGCAGACTCCACTCTACTCCTTAGATTTCTCCCTTCTCTTTCCAGATCCCTGCTGACTTTTTTCCTCTTTTTTACCTTTTCACATTATTTTTCCCAAGCAGAAAAGTGATTAGGCCCCATCTTATATAATTAATTAATTAGTTCATTAACTAAGGTGTAGCCCTTTACACCTGCAAATAAAGCATATTTTACAGTACAGTCTCCCACTAAATTGCACAGGAGCCTATATATTTAATTTGCATTAACAGTCATGTTTATTACTGCATATTAATAAGCATATTAATACTGATCTGTTTCACAAGTTGATAGAAATCAGGTCACTGAATGTCCCAGCAAGCTCCTCCCCTCCAAAATTCTGATTTCCAGTGACCCGAGAACACTTGGAGGTATGACCACACATGAAGTTTTTTCTGCCCTTAGACCAATAATGCTGGCACTTTCTGACATACAAAATCCTGTTAAAGAAGTTGGGAAGTAATTTCAGTTGCTTTCCTTTTCTTCCATTAGCTTTACATGCACGTATTTGTAAACACATGCACATGTATTTACGTGCAAATTGTTGATCATATGTACTTGCCTGTGTGTGTTTGTGCTTATATATAACACTAACATTATATATTCATAGTCACTACGACCGTTAAGCTAATTCAAAGAACAAAGATATCACTGAGATTGCTGTGTTTCTCCATACCTGGTTTAAAAAGGCCTCATGGTATATTCCTGAGTAGATAAATCAATAACTGAATCACAACATACATCTAAGTACACATTTCTTTACATCTTCTTTAAAGCAACATTTTAAAAAAAAAATATTAGCATCAACATTATCTTCTTGCAATACTTGGTTTGGCAGCATGTATTGAAAGGGAGGCACATTGGCAGTATTGAGTGCATTTATTCCCATAAGTTTTAGAAATTAGAGTCCTGGGCCTGAAAAATATTTGAGCTGGAGGCCATGCAGCAATTTCAGATTCTGTAAGCTCGAGGCAAATAATTAGGGAAAAATACTAGATCAGGGAAACAGAGCTGAAAGTCTTGGTTTGAGCAATGAGGGATAGAGAAAAAGAAAACAAGAGGCTGAAGAATTCTGAGGTCTGAGGGCTTTAGTCTTTCTATCCCTGTCTAAATGTAGGATAAAGGAACGGTTCCCAGCAACAAGATCCTGCTCTGTACTTGAGCTGCATCCCAGCTCTGGGATGGGGTAAGTCTAATTTGTCCACTGTTCTCCCCATCCTACTCTTCTGTAGCAGTAAAACTGAGAGATGTACAATGAAAATGTAAAGCAATCACAGAAAACTCTAACTTTGTCCTCAGTGCTGCCAAGCTGTACAAGCTACACAAGGTACTGTTGCTTTCTGTTCCTATACCTCTTGGGAGAGATTGCTTTACATACAGAGAGCTCCAAAATTGAAGAATTCATCTGACATTCACATGGGAACAACCTTTCTTTTTAATGGTAGTTCTCTGTGCTGTAATCTTTTGCTATACTTTAAAAAACAAACCTATTCACAGCAAATACATGACTCTAGCTGCCCCCGTTTCCTTTTGACAGATAGGTTAGATAAAAATGTATTTGCTATTCCACGAATGAGATTAAGAAAAGGGATACTGTTATGTCCATTTTCGCAGCCATGTTGTGAGAAATGTTAACACTTCCATTCTTTAGTGTAAAGTTGTGACACATGGCCAGGAAGCAATCTCATGTAAAAATGTACAATTTGCAGCTCTGCTGAAAAAGAATTCCAGCTAAACATACTCAAATTTAATCAATTTATATGCTTGAGAAAATTATATGCTAGGGTCTCTATAGAGCTTCATTTTTTGAATATTTCCCCATCAGAAAGATTTGGTGTAGCTATAAAGAACTATAGGCAATCCAAACTATATGTTCTTCATCACCACAAACCATCTGAACTTTGAAAATAGAAATTTGGAAGAGAAAAGATGGGACTGACTGTAAAGACGAGCTAAAGTGGAGAAGGAGTTTGTGAAGTATGGGAGAGGGGGTGGATCAGCAAGTAAGGTATTCACTTCCTGATCAAGTTTCCTCTGAGAACTAAAAGATGGTGTCATATTCTGTAGTCTTCATACCCTGCTTTGTACAGACACAATATTCCCAATGTGTACTGAAGTTTGATACCGGGTTTTACTGGTGAAAAAGTCTTCAGTTAAAAGAAAAGTCGTAGTACTTCAATTTGGTTGGTTAAGTGGACTCTGTCTGGCTATGATAGAGTCTCCCGGCAACAAAACACTATTCCATGTTATCCTTATGAAATCAAAACATAATTACATGGAATCACACTGTCTTCCATAAATGCACCACCTAATATTTAAGGATGAAAAAATGTTTACTAGTGAAAATAAATTCCAAGTGCTTTTTCAATGCTCATGAAAGACAGAAAATTGATATTATGTATGTGTTTGGTCAATTAATTATTGCTGCTCAGAGTCTTTGCCTAGCAAATTACACAGTAATTCTTTCAAGATTGTGTTGAACTTAAAAGCAAACTGCAGCTTACTGAAAAATATATGTCAGTTCTTAAACTTCATGGAAAATTCCTTCAGAAAACTCTGGCATTTCTGACATGATGTTGTCTGTTTATTGGCAACTATTCCACAAGGACAGACAAAACGTGCCACAGACATGTTTGTGCTGTGCAAAAATAGCAAACAAGGTACGTAGCTAGCTGTACTGAACATGAGCTTCCAGAGAGCATTGCTAATAGGCCAGTAAAGTGTCTGCGGTACTGTGGTATCAACAAGAATTCAAGGGGTAAAATGCAAGAGATAATATCAGTCTATCATGTATTTCACACTCCTGGGTGAAAAAAGTCCTGGCCTACTCACGCCCCTAGAGCTGGAGTTATCAGCATTCTACTTCTCACCTCCAAGGTCAGGATTAATTTCCTTTTTTTCAATACTTTTACCTATGAAGAATGAACTAAATAAATGGAATTGACAGATAAAGTATTTTATGAATAAATTAGGAAGTCTTTCCCTGCTGTCATTGTCACCCCTTGAAGTGACAGATTAGCTGCTGATCTGAAATCTATCAAGTGAATTCTTGAGCTAACACCCTCCTTGTCCTCCCCAGAGAAATTCCTAGCCAAATAAAAAACATCTCTAAAAAGATCTTTTTTTTTTTTTTTTCTTTTCCCCACAGAAGACTGGAGAAAATGCTGGATGTTGGATCTGCAAGTCTCACTCTACACATAGACCCAGCCCTTACAAAGGCATTTTGTGTTAGGAACAACACTTGTTTCCTTTCAGAAATGCCGGATTTGCAAAGCCTGACAAACTCCACAGACCTCCTTATTAGTTGGCATTCACCAAGTTTTAACTAAGATCTAAATTTATGTTGTTTATTCACACAGAAAGATCTTTGGTCTTTATTTCTAATTAATTCACTTTACAAAGTCATCTGCTTGATGTTTAAAGTTGTTTTACAAACAGGAGGTTCAAAGTTGAGGCTGCCTCTTCATCTTCAGTGTTCCTAGTGAGGTCTACATGTTCTGGCACATATGGAATGTAGCATCATGCATTGATCTAACACACTCAAAATGTGTAGACACCAGGGAACAAATTAGGGGCAAAATCCTCCTCTCAGATCTGTTGTGCATGGATCACAGATAAGCAGTACAAATTAGAGCTTTTCTCAGCTGCAATGCACAAATGTTGCTTCATGAGTTCCCTTCTAGGCTTCAGAAGGAGGTTGTGCCAGTTGTGCAATGACATCCTCTTTGGGCCAGGCAAATCTCTGAGGGTGTGTGGTCTGGCCAAAAAAAGAACATTTTATCTTTCAGCTCTTTACTCCCATTAGACTTTTGCACATACACACTTCACTGAACATGAGATCGAATCAATACATGCAGGCTGGAATACTGGGAATGAAACATGAGCACTCAATAAAATAAATAAAGAAAGAAATATGCGTACAGTCCCCAGCCTGATGAAGAATTCAGATTGCCTCAGAGTGGTTTTGCAGGTTTATACATAGATCTTGTTTAATTTTCTGTTAATTCCCTGTGTTGTGTTCTTATTGCAATTTGCTTTTACTCTAATTAAAATAAAATATTAGTCAAGGTTGCTGTGTTTATCCTTCATCATTATAGCCAGGAGAAAGCTCCTGCATGGGTTAATAAAGGATTTTCACCTCCCTTTAATGTTGACGGTGGCTATGAATTTAGATTTCCATGTGATTAAGAGGAAGGTTGTACTGCATGCTGAACTACACGTGAGGCGTGTCTGCTCTTGGTCCAAATGTTATATTTTGTTGGTCACTGAGATAGGTCCTTGTAACCAATGAGATTCACAGGATTCTGTCACCTGGGAGCCAGGAGACAATGGCTATTGCTAGTGAGACAAATGCTGTGAGATTTGTACCTACAAAATGTATAATATGTTTATTTGTGTCAGCCTGAATATTGTTTTGCATGTACGGAAGGGAGCTATCTTGTATCTTGTCTTTGAAATAAGACACCCTGAAACAATTGAATGTATTGAATTTATTTCCAGATGCAACATCAGCAATTGGTGCGCTGCTAGATCGGTGTTCACGGTGTTTATGCTCCAGTAATCTGCTCCTGGGAAGAGATCCATCATTTCAGTGCTCTGAAGCATCTGGGCACTGAGCTCTGGTAGGGATTTGGGACTCCTGTCTTGGAAATGGTTTTGATCGATTTAGTGGCTAGGATGTGGGAATAGTGACCACCCCAAGTTCTAAAGAAAATTCTGCCATTCCTGCAAATATATGGAATTGCTGAAAATCAGATTATAAATTACCAAATCCAAGGTAATTTAAAAAGTCTGAAGCAGGATTAAAACTAGTGCTTGCTGTAAGGAAAAACAAACAAAAATTTCTTCTTCCTGCAATGAGTATTCGTCACTGAAATCATTGCAGCTATAGTCTGGATTCCTCCTGGTTTGTAAATGTAGTTGAAATTAATTTGGATACTAAGACCTGTATCTTTTTTACTTATGGAAATAATAATAATCCTCACCCAGTATTTATTTAAAAAGTGTCAGTATTGCCCTGTGGTATATTGCCAGTAGAAGACTTCTGAATACCAAAGCTGTTACATTGTTCTTTTTCAGCTTTCAAAAAGCTTTTTTTTTCACTGGGACAAGTGCATGACTAGATAATAGTTGATACCTTTTCATGATAAAATACTCTTTAGCTGAGGACAGAAATATGCCCTTATCTACAGACACTGTTTGTGAAAGAAATACAACCATCCGGAAAGATAATGTCTTTTGTTTTTCTAAATTGTTTGATTGGAAAAGAGACTCTGATCCACCAATATACAAATAAATGTCCCATGTTGGCATCTCTCTGCCTCGTTATCACTCCAAGTTCTTGAAATTACTGAGCCAAAAAAATAAAGGTGTGAGGCAGAGTTTCTGTGCATGAAGCACAGCACTTCAGATATCATCACGGAGTCTATTCACCAAATTACTGCAGATAAGAGACTTTTCTTTGCATAAAGGGCATTACATTCCTCTCAGAATTGTATTTTCATCCCCAAACACTGAACAATATTATTAAGAGTTTGGTATTTGGCATACTGAAGAGAAGGAAGGATACATGGCCTCATTCACATGCTTCTAGAAATTTGGAGCTCTGTTTTTTTGCAGACATGCACACAGGCATTAAAGAATCACAGAATGTTAGAGATTGGAAGGTTGAAGACTATAGATTTGTCTTTTCTTATGTAAGCTGCTTTGAAAATACTGATCTTATCTAGCTCAGACTTATAACTTGAAAAGCCATTTAGTTAAAAATATGATTTGTAAGTGATTTCTGTAAAGTCAAGGCAGATGCCAGTGTTTGAATACTCAGTCTTCTCTATTTTTTTATAACTGGAAAACAAAGATTTCTGAAGTGTGATTTTCATCAAAAAAAACATTTTGTAAAAAAAAAAAAAGAGAGAG